>WUQG02044190.1:0-29374 GCA_011317285.2 Androctonus mauritanicus
GTTACGGGTAGTAAAAATTCTTTGAATATTTCCGAAGCTAAAAATACGCTCATAAGCGATATGATTCAAAGTGACGTTTTACGTCGCAAAAATGTTCATAACAATCGAGTAAAAAAATGTTTTTTTTCTTCCTCAAATTTATTATTAATTAAGATAAAGGTTTTTGCCAATTTTATAATTTTCCCATTAGAGAGACAAATTTTGCTCGAGGAAAAAGTTTACTCTATTGTGGACGAATTTATGATTGTTTTTTCTAAATCATATTTATTGTTGATGACTACAGCAAAAGAAAGGTGGTCCAAAGACTCTGCGCCTGCCTTCTCGAGCGACCGACGAGGATGTCGCACTACTGCTGGGCGGCGGTGCACTGGGCAACCTCGAGCATTTAAACTTGGCCTTCCCCTCGGTAACCTCGGCCTGCGCCGAGCAGCTGATAAAGCTGCCTGCCCTGAAGCACCTGGACCTCTGGGCTACGCAATTTGGCGACCAGGGGTGCAAAATGATAAGCGAACATCTCCTGGAATTGGAAAGTCTCAATTTGTGCGAGACGCCGGTCTCCGACAAAGGCATATCGACGCTGGCATGTGAGTATTGGCTCTCAAATTTGTTTTGAGAGAGAATTTATCAGAATCCAAGTGAATAGTTGTTTCTTAAATGAGGTTTGAAGAGGGCATTGAGAAAGATTTTGTTCGGGTAGAATCTGGTTATCATTTGAAAGTATGTGAATGATTAGTTTTTTCTTCACAACGTAGATGAGCGCACGAGAAATAACGTCATTAGACTAATTTTTCCTCCTTAATTGAGTCATTCGTTAAAAGTCGAACTGAAAAAACTAAACAAGAGTTATCTTTTTTTGCTTACTCAGTGGTTCGAAGCTTTAAATTTTCATTTGTCCGAAACTATTGCTCATACTCTCCTAACTCAAAGCAAATCTGAGTACCTTTTTGGAATGACTCTTGTCAGTGGAATCAAAGGCAAACACGGGAAAGAAAAAAGAAAAAATTGTTTGCTTCATGTATCGCAATCTTCCGCCTTTTGTGCGATAGACTCTAAAACCACTGAAAAAATATACTTATTTGAGATAGGAAATAATTATTCAAGCATTAAAAACGTTGAAAATAAGCCCATCAAACATATAATCATCGGTGAATGATATTTTGTTATGGCAAAAAACTTTTCGCCCGGTTTTTCTTGGTTATCTATAAAAATGAGCATAAAATATCAATAGTATGAATATAATTTTATCAGTCTAATAATATTTAGGACGTTGTACCCAAAAAAACTTTTATCCTCACTTAACTAGCTCAGTTTTTATCACCATTATCCATCTAGCTTATCATATTGTGAGTTGTTAGAAAGAGGGTTATACTAAACAAAACTATTATAGGACAGAATAATTCTTATAGTAGACAATCTGCAATAGACGATCAAGGAACAATGATAGAAGCAATTTAGCGAAAGTAGACTTTTAAGTTTGTAAAAACTTGCAAAATTTGTGATATTATTTTCAAATTTTTTCTATTATACCTTGTCCTGTATTTACCTGTAGAAAAATTTATAAATAATCAAATGATCAATTTGTTAACTAATCATGTAAACTTCACGCAATGATTCCTAACAAAATGTTGACATTTTCCTCAAAAATAGAAGTATTATATTCTCTCATACGCCGCAGCTTTGAATTTTCGGCATGATCAATTTGGTTAGGTCTTCAGACTGAAAAATTTAGAACCTCGTCAAATTAATTCATTTTTGCAAGTAATATATAGCCTATAATATTATATACACTCTCAAAATTTTAGGAAAAATTTTCTTCGAAAACGAAGAATTTTCTTCCAAAACAAGAAGTTTCAAAATAATTTTCTTCCTAAAATTTTTAAAGTGATAGATGGACTAATAGCTTGGCAAATGAACAAATGAAAGTATAAATCTAAATTGATGAATGTTTGCATAATAAGATGAATGAATGCAATGTTTATAGACAGTATAGTTAAGGATATCGTTAGAAGACGAAATGAACGATTTGTGGTCTGACAATAGGGAGTTCTTGGCAATCGATGCGAGAGTTATTCTTTGCTTTGTAAAATATCTTTCTTTCTTTCGGTCCAAACGTGTCGGGGAGGGCCACCATACTGGCAAATTGCCAACCGACCCAGTCTTCATCGTATTGGATGGCATTACATAACACTGTATCCTATAGATCCGAACGTAGTCGTTTAGGAATAGTTCTACTAGCTGTACCAAGTTGTTACACATCTCGGAAATTTATACGCGCGATTCGATATAATATAACCAATCTCTAACATAGAATACATAAAACCAAAATATGAACATGAAAACCCACGTTGCAGCCCTTCAGAAAATAACGCGATTAACCATTCGATTTCTTTCAATTACTCGAATATACGCGCATATTCGAGTATACTTTTTAACGAATATCTGTCATATTTTTATCACGTTAACCTTCGTGACATTCATCAATCATTTATCTATTCAGTCAAGCATTTGAGAAATAAACCGTACGATATATTCTAGTTACGAGCGTATAAATAAAATGATTTATTGTTTGACCTCCTCTCGTACAGGAAAAAAATATTCTCCACTGTTATACTGAAAAAAATAATACATTTTATTATTATTATTTTTTTTGTAAGGAATAATGTCTTTGACCACGTACAACATAAGCTTTTAATGATATATATATATATTTTTTTACTTTTTACTTTATGCAGTTGGGATTTTGTACCGTTTAATGTTCAAATTGATTATTTTATGCTGGACGGAAAACTGTAATTTATATTCAACATGGTTATAATTTCATAAGTTAAGTTATTTATTATTATGGTAGTTTCGTGATCTTCTTTAACCGTACGAAAACATTAAATGCTATCACAAAAATTTAAATCTGAAAGACGGTCTTTGGAAATTAATCTGTTTATTGATTTCGTGAAGAACATTGAAAGAGGAAACAAACCGATTGTAGAAGTACAGGCTATTTTCTTTTCTTACTTTTCTTACTTTAGATACAAACTAAACCAATGGTATAAGCGAAATGACCACTTTTATGTCTCGAATCAACTCTAATTTCCAATTTAAAAGAACCAATTTACATTCTCTCTCAGTTTTTACGAATGAAAAATAAACCGTAACGTACTAAAGAAGGTTTAAGTCTCAAGTGTGTCATTTAAGTTTAAAATGTCTTAAAAATCAACTCGAATAAAATTAAACTTAATTTAATTTGGGAAAAATATTTTTATTTAATTTTTCTTAATCAAGCGTGACTTAATTTTAATAGGATTTTTCTTTATTAACATTTCTATTTTATTTTTTATTTTTAATTTAAAATTATAATTCCTTTCGAATTGTTTAGCGTGTATATACAGTATATACTACATTGTAATATATATATATATAAAAATAATAATAAAAGAAATTCAAAATAATGATAACTAATTTAGATATCTTTTTAACTCGTGATATGCTAAATGTTAGATTTTTTTTTAACTTAATTTAGATTGCAAAAACTAAAGATATCTTCTGCAAATTGTTGAATATCTTTAAAGTTTTAACCAAATTAATTTTGTTGTGGTTACTCTTTTATCTAATTTATCTTGTATATAGGAGAAAAAAATATTAAATAAAAATGCTCTTAATGATAAACAATTAAAATTTTCTAATTTTTTAATAAAATATTAAAATTATTTAATTTTTAATAAAGAATTTTGGTTAGTAAATATTTTTAATCGATATTAGAATTGATCAAAAATTACTAACTTGTTATAAAAGTATTAGGACTGTTAAACTTTTAATAGAGAGTTAGAATTTTCTAATTTTTTTTTTTTTAACCGTTTTTAATTGTCTAATTTTTAGTATAAAATTATGATTTTTATCTAATTTTTTTAGTAATGAATTACATGATCTAATTTTTTAATACGATTTATGATTGTCTGATTTTTAATAACGAAATTACTTTGTCTAATTTTCAGTTCGGCTATTTATGACTGTCTAATTTTTTTTTTTTTTTTATTAAAGAATTATGATCGCCAAATGCTTAGTAAAGAATTGGAATTATTCTAATTTTTTTTAAAATTTTAATTCTCCAAAATTATATAAATTATTCCACCACCGTGTGATTGTAATGATGACCGTAAGTTTACATATTTTAGAAGATATGTAGAATAGAGTAATCATTTTTATAACAGCGCTATTTTTTTGTATATACGTGTATGTATATATATATATATAGAGTTTCTGGAATAAAAAACGAATGTCATTATTTTAAATTTTCTTCGTGTAATAGTCTCCAGACAGCTATTTTTGAAGCGTAAATTTCAATGTAAGCTTCACATACAAATATTTCTATCCAGCATAAGAAAATAAATGATGACATATCATCTTCACTTCTGGTCTCCATAGAAACGAGACTATTGGAAGATATTTCGTTGGAAGAGACGGAGGTGAGGGGACAGGGACCAATCATCCGTGACCGATCTCAGAGAAATAATGGGATTTGTACGAAAGAGTGGGCAAGCGAATTGATTCGAAGACGGGGTTTTGTAAGATGTCGCTGGAGACTGAGATAGTGTTTAACAGACTACAACATAGAATTGGACTTTTTGAGAATATGAACTTGCATGCCAACTGTATAAAGAAGAAAAAAACAGAATATTCTCCTATTTAGCTACCAAAGAAAACGATAAATTCAGCATCTATCAATAGTCATCCGTAGACTATTAATTAGCATTTCTGTGTTTGGGATCTTCTTTTTTATTTGTTTTTAATGGAGGATTTATTTGATAAATATTATTTATGGCAAAAATTTAGAAATAATTCATAAATGGATATATAGGCCTATATATATATATAACGCAGGAATATCAATAAATTTTTCACTGAATTTCGACGTATCGCTTTAAAAACGATAAATAAATAATACACACACACACACACACACACACACACACACATATATAGTGTATGCAAAAATGCTGATAAAATATTCAAGTAAAATTGAATTTATACGCGTTTTATATCGTTTAAATTCCCTGTAAAGATAAAAATTTTTTAATAAGCCAATAATTTAATAAGTGAATTATCCCAAGATGAAGTAAAAATAACCAATAATTTAATTAAATTATTTTTAAATTAAATATACCTTTTACTAGTTACGTATTTAAAAAATAGACGGAGACAATTTTATATTAATTTGAATGAGATATCCGAGAACTTACGATTTTTATGATTTATCAATAATTTTTTTTTTTAATTTAATTTTTTTTTTAATAAAAATTCTATCGATTTAGTAGTTATAAATAGAAGATTTCCCATTAATTTTAGTCGGGAGTCAACCTGTCTTTGAAACTTGAATAATTTAGGAGTTTCAGTCTGGAATACTTCTTCAAATAAATGTCTGAAGAATGTAACAGCAACTGTTGCTTTTTTATTCGAATAATAGGATTAAATCGAGAACAAATATAAAGATTTAAAAGGGATCTATATATATATATATATATAAATACTTTATAAAATTTAAATAATAATAAAATTCCAATTTGAATCTGTAAAAGATTGAATAAACTTAAAAATTTCGTTCTAGTTGAATAAATAGGTCGAAGAGGTTAAGAAAAATCTTCTTTCTACGATCAGATATCGAACACTTTAATTATCATGATTGATGTTGACCTTACATTGGGGCAAGTTGTGTGGTCCTGTCAGCATGGCTCGATTATGGGAAGTGTCAAGTCTTAATTATCATTTTAGCAAAGCGTTCTACTTTATCTTTAAATCCCACAAGTAACTGCACATCTGCAATTCGAACAGTTTAAGAGTATAAACTATTGCAATTTCTCTCTCTTCCGATGTAGAAGATAATTTTTCCAGTTTCTATTAAAGATTACCAAAAAAAAAAACTTTATCGTTTTTCTCAAAGAAATTTTATTTTAATAGAACAGTCGAGATAAAATTATAATTGAGTTTAGATATGCAGAAAGATAATGCGAGGAGTATTTTTAGCATGATCAATCGTTTTAGTGATCGTCATTATCAGATCTTTATCCTCTTCTAAATGAAGAACTGCAATTTATATCAATTTCTTGCGGTGTTGTTCTTCTCGAGTCCAGTTGTTTCTTTTAATTCATTTGGTTTGCATTCTCTCCATCATCATTCCCCAAATCTTTGTTCTGTTATCAGTTTTCATTAACTCATCGATCGTATCGATTTTAATGTTTACTATTATTAAAACTTCTGCTTAACATTTAAAAAAACTTACTAGATTTAATAGCAGAGAGTACTAAGCATGCCCATTGAATTTTTAGCAATATTTTCCTTCTAAATTCTAAAGAAGTGAATGATGATCATGGCGTTTTGATGGAAAAGTAACTGCTCGCGAATGAAATGTTATTTTTCAAAAATTTACTTAATAATACCTTTACAGCTTGTACCATCAATGTTATGATATTTTTACTTCATCTTCTTCCGAGATGCAATTTGCTACTTCGCTATTGTTGCCATTTGATTCATCAAATAATCTTTCATTATTGCTATTGATTTCCGTAAATGATATCCATGAACTTATACATCACTTACTTCATTATCATCGTAAAAAAGAAAAGGATTGTGTAGTTATAAAAGCTACAAGAAGAAAAAATTACTTGTAGGATTAATTTAATCCAAAGTTTTATTTTTTTAATTAAATATCATTCGAAGATTTACCAAAATCTAGGATTATCTTCCTTATGAAATTATCTTACTTTTTATATTTGGTTTAATTGGTTTGTACATTTCTAATATTTGATTCACTTGGCTCATAATTTCTAATATTTGGTTTAGAAATGTCTAATATTTCGTTCACTTGGCTCATAATTTTTAACATTTGGTTTAAAAATTTCTAATATTTAGTTTCACTTGGTTTATAATTTATAATATTTGGTTTAGAAATTCCTAATACTTTTAATATTTATAAGTTAGTCAGAAATTTTTATAACTATTAAATATTAAAATTTTATAATATAAAATTTCAAAACCGATAAATTTATGATTTTTATGCAGTTAAGTTGTTGTTAACAAATAATTTCTTTGCTTATTTATGCAAATCTTTAATATCTCTACTGTTTATGCAAATCTCTAGTAGTTGGAAATCCTGTTTGTGTTTATAGATTTCGAAGTATAAGTTTCTGAGTTTGTTTATCTTTATACTATATGCCAAACTATATTTTTAAAGATTTTGTAGATTTGTCATTTTCTTTCTCTTCGATTGAAGTAGTATTTTTTTTTTTATTATTATTTAAAATATTGTGTTAAAGAGTAAAATCTATTTTTTGTCACGAATGGAAGTTATCTTTTCAGATGTTTGATTTGTTTAAGTGAAAAGAAGGATGAAAGTCGAAAGCTTTTAAATAAATGGAAGGAAAAAGAAAAAAAGATGGAGAATCAATCCAAAATATGGCTAATTAATATAAGAAACTGGTGTAGATGACATAATAGTTCAGTAATCTAGAAATAGATGACCAGTCTAAAAACGTAAAAGAGAAAAATGATCTCTGTTCTCTCTTTTCTCCCAAATGCGGGTAGATCTAGATCAAATTTCGACTTCTATAAAAATCAAAATGGCGATATTACTTCACATGAAACTATCTCCATCACAGTTTTAATGGAAAAGAAAATTCTTTAAGGGAAAAAATTTATTAATAATCATTTTTTAACTGTATTCTTAATAATGATATTCATGAAACTGTTTCATCGTTTTAACAATGAATTCATGGCATACCATATTTAGAGATTACTGAAATTCACAGTTTTTTAAACAAATATTATGAAGAATACATTAAAGAGATCAAGTCGATGCTGACAGATAGAATTTTAGGAAAAATTCAGAATTTCTAATCCCTAGAAATCTAATGCAAAAAAGTTTATTTCTGAACAAAAATTAATTTGGTTTTAATATGTTTTAGCAAGCTATCTTAATTAAAATTATTATCTCTAAAATAATATAAAAAATAATGATTAAATATATATTTTTTTTACATAATTTTATAATAAAAAATAATAATAATTAAAATCATTCTGAATTTTTTTCCCTTTGAGCATTCAGCGAGAAACTAATACTGTATTAATGAAATTCAATTAGGATGATAATCAATAGAACTTAATCATCATAAAAATTGATGATGATTAACTAGAAAATTTCTGATTAAAAATTCTTTTCTTTTCATCAAGGCAAATATGTGATACCAGATATTTTTTTCATTACTGTATGATGCAAACATTCGCAAACGTTTCAAGAGAAAATAACATGCTCTCAAATTTTTCGCTTAAAAAATTTTAAGAATGCATGAATATGTCATTCAGAATTACAATAAAATTTATTTTTTATGTTATTACAATTTAATATAAATTCAAAAAAAAAAATATAACCTAAAAAACTGAAGTTCTCATTTACATATAAAAAATTCAGTCAATGAATCATTTTTTTTAAGAGCAGCAACAATCTTCTTAGAAATTGCTTTGTATAAAAATATATTTCTTTTATTAGAAATCTATAATTGGGTTCCAAGGTCAGATTTAAAAATAATAATGGAAGAAATCAGACTCGAGACTGTTTTAATCAAACAAAAACTAGGAAGCAAATCAAAGATTAAAAGAGGCTCGTGGCCAAAATTTGCCATAAGAATTTATTAACAAAGTTCTATCTAATATATAAATTACGAGAGAATCTTTAATAATAATAAAAAAAATGTTCATAAAATACAACAAAAAAAAAAAACTTTAAAATATTTGAAGATTTGAATCTAATTTTTGGTTCCTATAATTTAATGTCGCAAAGCGTAAAATATTTGAAGATTTGAATCTAATTTTGGTTCCTATAATTTAACGTCGCAAAGCGTATCAATAGTTTTTTTAATCAATGAGACAAACATAAAATTATTTTTACTTTTTGCTTTGATAAGCTAATCGAAAATTAAAGGCATAAAAATAATTAATAGATGATGCAAAACAGAATATTAAAAATGTCATAAATATAGCGCAAAATTATACTAAAAAAATAAATATTTCAAAAATATTAAAAACAACTTGCAATTATACGAACTATAATATTGGTAGTTACTAATAATAACTTGACTTTTGCAGATAACTATGTATTCAGAATTCATAAATTAAAATGAATATAAATTGTCCATCTCTCGGTAAAGCATTATTTTTGATATTAATAAAAGATTCATATATTCTTGTCTCAAGTTCATTTATAAACAATACGATCAAATTATATCATTGGATTATAGGTTTATATTATGATTATATTGAATTTAAATAGTGGAAAAATGTTCTAGCAACAAATGTAATGGAAAATTATACAGTTATTTATTACAACATCAATTCAAGATGGCGGAACTTACATAAAAATCTCGCTTTATAATCGAAACATTTTATTAAAACTTCTTAAATAAGAAACCTCTAATTGTTACAATTAAAGCATCTGTTAGAGTAGTTTCGATAACATTGGGTTCAGCAAAAGAATAGTTTTCAAAAAATATTCTTATGTTGAACCCAGTACAGTAGTGTCGAAAAAATTGTAATATTGTATATGTCATATTGTAACAATTAGAAGTTATCTATTTCTGAGGTTTTAATAAAAATGTTTCGATTATAAAGCGAGGTTTTTGTATAAGCTTCACCATTTTGAAACGATGCTGTAATAAATAGCTATGTAATTTTGCATTAAATTTGTTGTTAGAGCATTTTTCCATCGTATTGTTTAAAATTCTTGAGGTGTTTTTGAAATTTTTTACAATTTGAAAAAGAAGCAGCATGTTCTATACGAAAGTTCCTAACTCGAGAAACTTTGGCATTAAATATTAATTTTAAAATTATAAAATTTAGGAATTATCACAGCTCAGTATGACATGTTTACTTTCACTTTTCAAATCTCTATCAAATAATGGATCGGTCAGCAAACTTTCTGTCTGGAAATTCAGCAATCCAATGCCGCAATATCGAGATTTTCTTTTGAATAATCCATATTCAAACTCATTACTTCATGATATGTATTTTTCTATAACTGTTGTAACTGCTGCTTTGTACTAGAAGAATGCATAACATATCCACAACATATTTGTAAAATTAGTAACATAAAATCAGCGTAAATACATTTTTCCACGTATATATAATTTTTTTTTTTTACCAGATTGATGTTTCAGTTATTTGAACTGATTGGATACAATGAATAAGATTTCAGTATGATCTTGTTTGATTAAGAAATATTATTTTGTTAAGTTTTAAATCGAAAATATCTCCATTACTGAATTCTTCAGTATGAATATTAAATATATCAGAAGAAAAGATCATCTGCACATAGATCTACAAAAATAATGATTTTTCTGGATCTATAAAAGAAAAAACACATAAAAATTTAAAAAATTCGTTATGTTTAATGTAAATATGAGTTTATACTTCATAAATTGATCCATAACAGAAAATTTTCACCTTTGCAAACACGATATTATATTTCTTCATAATTAGAGTTTATTATTAAAATCAGTGCAAATTATTCAGTGATAAGTTTTCATCTTTGTCCAAATTGAGATTAAATTATTAAATATAGTTAGGATTATTATCGTGAGCGCTCTCAACTATATTAATAAACCGATTCGTCTAATATGTTAATGGATACTTGATCATCATCCTAGTTCATGATGATGTTTGTGTTAGCTACAACGATACCTTTCATAGGTCTGAGATCTATTATAGAAGTTATCAAGTGGTAAACAAATGATACTATCGATTATCTCTACTACTAACTTTAATCGAGATACAGAACCAGAAATTGCTGTATTGCAATTGCTCTATATCGCGATTGAGCAATTCTTCTACATTCTTGTTATCCCGTCAGATCGAATTAATAATATTCTACCACATCTACCAAAACGGTTCCTTCAGATTTTGAATGGGGCAAATTCGCAAAACGGTTCGTTTCGTATATAATTAAATTTATACTGCTAAAGCAATACGCATAATTAAGGTAGAAAACGGTAAATTGCAGAATTTATTAGCATTCCGCGGGCAAAAATAATTTTTATCTATGTTGGCATCGGAGTAGAACAGAACAGACAAAAGACCAAGTCCCAAATTTAAAGCATTGTCAATCTAGAGAAAGCAGGATGACTTCCGTCTAGAATGAATCGAGAAAAGGGTCTTTCTCTAATCCCTTCGTAGATTACAATGTCCGGTGTATTGACGTAGAACAATCCAATAGGCTTGCAGTCGAGATCACCAACCAAGAGTGGGTAATGAACGTCTGCTGGTCTTGTCTTGTCTGAAATGCCACACGGGATATGAGACAATCACTTGTCATCACTGACTGCATCGACACAAATGACCGATTTGTTGGTTTCTGAAATTTACTTTCCTTGACTGCTTTCAATTTGTCATTGCAACGTGGCTTCTTTCTTCTTCTTCTTCTTCTTATTTTTCCTTTTCTTTTATATTCTTCTTATCCTTAAAGCAATAAAAATAATAAAAAAATAAAAAAATTTCGGATTATCTAGAATAATAAAAAATCGCTGAATTAATAAAAATCCAATGATACTAAGTACGGCAATAATTCTTCTAGAAAGATTCAATAAAGATTAATTTGACGAATGAATAATTAATTCATAAATTTTATATGGTAATTTCATTATATTTTATGGAATGGAATATTAATTAATTATAAAGAGCGGTTATAAATAATCCATGCGTCAAATGCGCGTATTAAAATTATTAAAATAATAAATCAAAATAAAAAAAAAGAAAGTTTTTTTTCCGTGTTATTAAATTTGAAAATGTCGTAAGTCTATTTAATTACCGGGATAAAGAAAGTAATTTTCTTTTCTTTTATTTTTATTTTTTTAATTTATTTAGTGTTTTTATATGAATACTTCAGAACAAATATTTGTATTTAGTACAAAAATAAAGATAAATTTTTATATTCTTCTTTAAAACGATAGCGACTGAGGAAAACATGGGTGAACTTTGATCTATTTTCATTAAAAAATATTGTTAATCTTCTATTTTATTTTTGGAACAGTACAGATATATGTATAATCCTTAATATCTCTGTAACCACTTCAGTGCTTTTGATTACCACTTTGCCAATCACAGTTTTCTTCTAGTTCATCTGGAAAAAAAGAAAATAAAAAAAAAGTAACTCGATCAGATTTCGATATCTAGAAGTACACAAGATAAATTTTCAGTTAGATGTAGCTCGAGTTAAAGGATCTTTTCCAATTTTTCTTCATTACTTTGTAATAAGATAATGTGGCGCAAAATATTGATTTACATCCAAAACAATGGTTTTCTTAGAAACGTAACATCCTGACCAAATTTTGATAGGTAAAATTATCATCTAAATGATTTAATTTTATACAAACTTAATAAAAGAAGAAAAAGAAAAATATTGTGCTGACGTCTCTAAGTTCGAACAGCAAAAAAAAAGTTTGATTAAAAGAACATGAAAAGAACTCTTCCATACTATTTACGACATACAAAGAGTGAAAAGACATCACCTCATTTCTTACCTACCTTTTTCCAATCCTTCGTAGTTAGATCCGAAAATCTTCTCTTGGGAACGAAGTAGTAGTTCCCTGAAAGAGAAACCACTGCTTTCGATTGGTTTGCTATTGACTCGTCGTGTGTTAAGCCCTTCTCTTTCGTCTCGTCTTTTCTTTCAAGCTACCTAGTCGATACAAAAGTAATAAAAAAATATCTAGAGTATTGAACTTCGTTCTCTCCAAGCTTGGATGCGGTTGCGGTATTTAAGTTTTACAAAAACTTTTTTTTGCAAAATTTCTAAGAATATCAAATCTGTTTTTTTTTCCTTGTCTGTATCGCAATCTTTTATTTATTGCGTATCTTTCCATATATATATATAATAAAATGTATTTGAGAGCAAAAAGTGTTGTAGGTAGAGAGCAATAGAAGATATATTTTATGTTTCAAATTTTCCGTTTCCGAAACAATTTCCTTTCGGTAAAACATCATCTTATTTACTACAACAAAAGAGGAGGAAAAAAAATAAAAAATACACGAAATGTAATCATTACATTTTTCTCAAGAAAATTTTTTTGTTTTTTTGACTAAAGCAAATCTTCAAAATATCATTTCCTCTTCAAAACAAAATGATACTTTCGCTATTATTTTCCGATATTACACATTTATGTCTAGACTTATATTTTTTATTTTTGTTTTTCAATGATGAAATAACTTCATATATATATGTCCGATTCATGAAATACTTCTTACGTCTATGAATCATAATGTTTATCTAGTAATAGGAACGTGAAAGGTGACAAGAAAGTATAGAATGATAAATATATGGTATGATGAATTATGGCTTAAATTTTATGTTTGAATGTCGTTTGTTTATATGAAAGAATGATAGATGGGTATTTGCAAATATTCAAATGCGTTATTCAATCCAATAAGATTTCCTTTTATATATTTTTCTAACCCAAAACAGTAACTGTAAAAATCTCCTATTTATTTATTTTTTTTCTATAAATTCTAAAATTTCTCCAACTCACACAGGTTCGATTAAACAGGAAAACGTAAATTTAGATATTTAATTTTAGGAGATTTCGATGCATCATACGTTCTGCGATCTGTTCCATTCTTGCATAATTTTCACTCTAAGCTGTTCGTTAAAAAGAAAAAAAATACGAGAAAATTAATGAAAGTTTTCCCCAATGCACGTTGCGTGCATTGTATGCGATACGTTTTCTATGGATAATTTTTTTTTTTTTATTTTGCAATAGTTGATATGTCCAAAAGGAAACTAACGTGACTCGCGTTTCTATATAATGTCTGGCAGTTAAAATCAGATAACAATTGTTCTCTGATGATGTGGTTTCAGCACAGACTCATCTTGGATAACAAGCAATCTGTCCAGATTCTTGGAATTGTCTCCAAAAAGCTAGTAGAAAAAATTTCCATCCCATTTACTGTAGCATCTGATTGGAATTTTTGCCATTTTTACCGTGTTATCTCACGTAAAATCGTAACATACTATAAATTTTCGAGACGGAATTAATTAAATATATCCGATAATTCCGAAAATTAATTTTTTTTTATATTAAGAACTTCCTGAAGTCTAAATTTTATCATTAATAAATTTTATTGCTAATCTTAATCTTAAATTTTCGATATTTTACATTTAAAATTCGAGAAACTTAACAAATATTTATTATTTTATAACATACTTTAAACAAAATTTTATATGAAAAACATTGTCATGCAAAAATTTCAACAGAAATTTCCTAGTTCTTCCAGTTGTCTTAACAAAGAAAGAAAAAAGGTAATGCCTATTTCACCAAAACTATTCCTGGAGGACATTTTTATTATTATTGAATCCAGATCTTCTTGGAATTTTTTTTCTGTTCTCAGATTTCATGGCTCTCTGATGCACAATTCTGATTGTTATAGTATTCTGAAACCATTCAGAAAGTATGATAATCACTGTTAGAATAAAAAAAAAGACAATTAAAAAAAACTATATCTTTAAATTTATTTTTACAGTTAAACAAGGTTCTTAAGATTCTAAAGAGAACGTTTATTTAATAAGAGGAAGATTTATAAATTTATATTGTTTCGGAACAAAAGACACTTTTAATAGATTCCAGACAAACTTTTATGATAACAGAACAACGTCATCGTTGGTTGACTTTGTAACGTATGATAAAAATTATGATAATTAAATTAAACGATTCATTTTCCCAATGGTTTAAAAGTCTTTTTGACTGACACCTTATTCTATCTTATCTATCCGTCTAGCTCTATTCACATTTCCCTTTGAGTAAACGGAAAGGTGAGAAATCTTTTCAATCACCATCCATCCCGTAACCATAGCAACCGCATCATCGTTCTATTGTGAAGCAGGGTCGAACGATGATGGACTCCGAAAAGAAAACACCTGTGAATCTCAGACGACAGGTGCAACGATAGAAAGCAAAAGAAATGAAAATGTATTAGTGTATGGTGTTGTAGTAAAGCAGTGAGAGAGAGAGAATTTCTCTCTCTCTCTCTTTCCTTTTTTTCTCCCTCCCTTTTCTCTTTCGTCTTTTACGGAAATTGAATAGATAAGTCGTAGATGTTTGATTAAAGAAGCGAATCTTCTATTATGGTTCTAAAAGGAATAAAAGTTAGAGATGGTTTTTAGAAAATGTTACGATCTCTTTAACCTGTTGTTGTTTTTCATATTTTGTTTAAACAACTTGTATAAAGGGATGGAACAGGTCTATAAGAAAAGAAGTTTCGGAAACAGTTCTCAAGTCGATTGGCAATGTTTCAGGAAGAAAAATAAAGGGGGAAGAAAAAAAGAAAAAAGATATTGAAAGAGAAAGAAAGGGTCATCGATCATTGTAAGGAAGTTTTCTCGGCATTACAATGTTCTTTCCTCAACAAATTTCGTGTTTTAGTTTAGGTTACTTCAGAGAGAAAAAATTTAAATGAAACCCCAGCTTACAAAATTCTTCAATATTTTGACGGCGTCGAGTTTTATTAAGTTTTTCCTTGAAATATCCTTTTGCCAAATGGAAATTTCTCCGTTCTACTATATTTAAAATAATTTGGTACACGTCTTCTTGATGATCTATCGCTCCTTCTACAGTATATTTAACCCTGTACTGCATTCCCCAAAGATATATCGCTCCTTCTTCGTACATTTAAGACTGTAAACAGCATCATGAAGATCTATTGCTTCTTCTACGTATATTTAAGACTGTAAACGCCTTCTTGAAGATCTATTGCTCCTTCTACGTATATTTAAGACTGTAAAGCATCTTAAAGATCTATCGCTCCTTATAGACTATCTGCTGTTCATTCCACACATATTTAATGCTTTCAAATATTAAATATATTTTCAAATTTTCAGATAAAAATAATATAAAATATGATTCGTAATATATAAACCGACAGAGCGGTAGATTAACTATCATCAAACGCATCAATAATTTTTTTAAGAGTCATTATTTTCTATAATTAATGTTTTTACGTCGGTTCTAAATGACCTTAAATGGACATTATCGAGAAAATATTCAATGACTAAGCAGAATATCTCTTGATATATCGAATATTTAAGTTTGTTTGAATAAAAAGAAATTATTCTGTAATAGTCAAATAGAAAAATTCCACTGCCTCATGCATTCGAAGATGAGGTTTCGAAGATAAACCGTCTTTTTTTTCGATCGAACAGTATAGTGGGAGTGTCAGTAATTTATCTCATTGACTCTTCCTAGCAAAAAGACGTGACGAGGAATGTAAATGATGTTGAAACTGGACTATGGTTTCTTTTATAGAATTTTTGGAAGGAATTGAACTTTAGTTTTCCAACTTTTCATTTGTAAATATGTTTTGTCTTCCGCTTTACTTAATAAAAAGTAAATTTGACATTTTTATCAAGTAATTTTGGTCATTAAAGTGCACTCTGCAATTAATGGTTATTGACTAATTCGACACTGTTAATGGTGTTCCACCCCTCTTCTAACAGATTTTTCTCTTCCATTCGTGATTTTAATATTAACATAATGGCAATTTTTAATTTTTAAACGATTAATATTGTTTAATCAAAGAAAACATCGCGCCATTTACAACAGGCGAGAATTTCTGATGTTCTACATGAATCCATCGTTAATTATCTCATAAATATAGGTTCTTAAAGAAATAATACCCTTAACTCTTTTATAATCCTAAACTTTTTGGTTTCTTTCAAAATATTAACTAGTATTATAGAGAGAGAGAGAGAGAAAGAGAGAAGGAAGATTTAAGCGCGATAATGGGAAAATTGCAATGTCATAAAACTGATAATTATACACGATCAGCAATCGTAGTAGATCCTCATCTAGATGTTAATTACAGCTTTACATCAACAGTTAAACTTGTCTTCATCTGAATTCCGCAAATTCTTTTACTTTATAAGCTAAAGACTATAATAGATGAGTAACTGATATTTCAATCAAAACAACCATAACCAATTAAGTCTCTTCTAATGGAGAAATTGTTTTCATTCCCAAGATACCGAAATATCAAACGACCGAATAGATTCTCAATATAGCTTTTACTGAAACTAAGTTACTGTACTTCAATACTACAACAACAACAACAAAAAAAGCCATTTCTATGAGTCGGCAATTCAGTTACGTGACTGTCAAATTCGCCACTTATTATTATTATTATTATTTCGACTTTAGTCTGTGCACATTTTTAGTTTGTGCTTTAATTTCGATTTTAAGTTTTTAGTAAACTGGCCTGTTGTCGAAATAATACAATTGGATTTGGGCAAAGTGTATACTGTACTCCCGATACTATCTATCTACTTCTCTCCTTGGTCAGTAGAGCATCACGCGAATCGTTGCTCGTCAGTTTACGATGGCTGGACGAACTCATAAAACTACTTTTAACGTATTATGTCGAGAGAAACAGCTCCGATGTCTGTCTATCCAAAATCCATTGTGAGCTGTTGGACACCTAGAGAGAAAGAGATTGCGAAATGTTTGAGACATTCCGTTTTAGGATAATGGAATAGTTTACTTTAACTCAAACTCTTAACGCATGCTTTCAGTTAATTAACACTGCACCGAGTGCTTTCCTTTAAAAAAAAAAATAAACATGGCGTTATTTTGGAATCGTTACAGTGAATCCCAGTAAAGTTTCGCGAAACTTCTTCCATTAAAGTTCTTAAAACATCCCCTGAAGATAATTTTCTTGCCGTCTTCACTGTTTTAATATGCAAAAATTCTTGATATAGCATAACAGACAACAGTTTCTAGCAGTAATGTTGTAAAATGGGAACTGTAGACGAATTAATTTTATATTAAAAAAAATTGTTTTCGATAAAATATATTATATATATTTTTTTAAATTATTAATTTTTCAAGCGAAAAAATTTCAATAATAAATTTGTTTTTTAATTATCCGCATTTTCCACTTGATAAAATGTATTCAGGTGGTATTTTTCAATTAAATTATTATTATTATTTATTAAGTGGAAAATAAATTTTGTTTTTTTTTTTTTTTTAAATTCCGTCCTAAATTTATTTAAAATTCTCGTTTGGAGATATAGATATTTTTTTTTTATAAAAGTTTACATTATCAAAAAGTCTGCAAAAATTATATCTAGATATATATATACATATATATTTTTTCCTTCTTTATATATGTTATATATTTAAAACGAATGAATAATTAAAGACAACTTCCTCTTAAAGAGTTTTTAAACATTAACAATAGAAAAATAATGCCTCTAGCAAATTGTTCGATCATTAAATAATTGAAAACATTAAAGGCATCTAGTGAGCTACAGAAGAAGGAAAAAAAAAATAATTTAATAAATAAAGTTTGAGAGAAAATTAAATTTTAATTCAAAAAATAAAAAAAAATAAATAAAAATAAATATAAAACAGATGTGCTCATATAAAATAAATTTGTTGTCTGAAAATTAAAAAATATAAAAAATGCGAAAGAATATCGTGTAATTTTAAAGGAAATTTGTGATCTTATCCAATTTAAAATGATAATACGATAATTTCAGTTATTCTTTCTGATATTACTTTGAACTTTAATTGGATAACTTCGGTAATTTCGTAGATTTAAAATAGTATGTTTTTGTTAGGATAATAAAGTAAATTATTTGATGTAACTACTAAAACGGACGTAACGCCGATTTAAAACAATAAAATTTAAATTAACGATAACATCATCGTTTTAGTAACATCCACTCAATGATACGCACTTTAAATAAATTTAATTAAGGATTATTAAAATCGTTTTAGTCTGTTTTAAAACAATAATATTTAAGTTAACATATCTGTAATTTTTAAATTTAATCTTCTCCTGTTTTCTGTTGTGCAGGTTTTCTAGTCGATAAAAAAGGGTGTGTGTGATCAACATCCCAATGCTTCATCCCAATTACCATCATCTAGATTTTTCTTTGACTTTAACAGCAAAGTGGCCACACCTTGTTTCCTAATTTTATTTTATTTTTTTTTTATATATTATTTTTCGGACCAAGAGGATTCGAATGAGGATTTCTTGTAATTTTCGAATCATCCACATCGCAACTATGGCCAATGATTCCCATTAAATTATATATGCTAAAGGCCACACCCTGAAAACTTTTTTATTACAGTCACTGACCAGCAGTTATTTCCAAACTAGTAAGTGGAAGTATATATTTATCCCCACAGTAGTTGATAAAAAAAAAAAAAATTCTAGTAATTTTATTTTTTTAAATAAGAAAAAATACATGTTATATTGAATATCTTGTACGACATTCCTAAAAAATCTATGTAATATTTTCTACCGTACGATCGAGATATTCAAAAAAAGAAGAAGAAGTTTTATTTGGAATATATTACGTGTAGTAGCTTCATATTTTCGTGTGTTACCAATAAAAATATCCAACCTATATAGAGAAAAATTATAGTAATAATCTCGGTATATCTCAATATCTTCATTTTTAATACCTGCTTTCCAATCCACTTCCTGTTGAATTATCGAATTATTACTACCGAAATTGTGGTGATTTGATGCAGTTTTCCAAGAAAACCTAGTTGCACTTATATCATATCTGTCGACGGAAAAATTGTTTCTGCAACTACATAGGACATTAAAAAAGATCATAAAACGTTGATTTCGTTTCTTGGACTCCAACTAACACAACTGCAATTTTAATGATGATTTTTTTTTATTTATTTATTTTATTTCTTCACTTCTTTTACTTCAAACGCGATTCTAAAAAGTACAATTATAAAAGGGTTTATTTTATTTTTTTTTTTTATAAATTTTACAAGCAAACAATCGAATTTCTTAGATACAAAAAGTATATCATGCTCTTAAAAATCTATTTACTTACTGTTGCTTATTATTTTATTTTTTCCCCTTAACAAAAATACGTTTGTAATCGCAACAGTTTGTTACTGTTTTAAAAGCTTAACATACGTTCGAACTATATCATGTTTTATAGAGTATAAAAAAAAATTAAATTAAATAATATTTCTCCATAGAAGCCAGCAAAACTAACAAAAAAGAAAAAAAATTATTCATGCTAAATGAATCCAAGTTTGGATATTTTACATTTTATAACCTGTTTACAGTTTTAAACTGGAAATGTATGAGGATGATTATGCAAATAGGCGAATATAATTATAAACATTAAGGTTTGCTGCTTTATTGTAAACAGCATTTTATATATATGTACACCTAATGCGAATATATGAGTCTGTTTATCAATTGCTCTATAAATGATGCAGTGACGTTATTATCATTGATATGGCGGATCATTGTGATCACGATAAATGGACTATTTCAGTTAAATAATAGCTTATAACATAAATTAATAAGACATATACTGCTTTCATTATTCTTAAAAGGATAAAATTACGTATAAATTATATAATGCTTGATCATATCGTAATATAGTCCTACATGTATTATATATGTATATACACAATGTAACATTGTCCTTTAATATTTATTCAAGTTTAATTGTATATATGATGCATAAAATATGATGAGAATAATTAAAAGTGACATTTAGAAAATTAATTTTATATTATAACGGATAAGAATTTGATTAAGAAGAACTAACTCTATTATAAAAACACTCACTAAAAAAAAAACGTACAAACATTTTGAATTATATATACGGTATATGGTTATGAGTTCTGCCGATAAAAAATGCAAATTTTTTTGTGAAAATATTTTTTGAAAAATGTGCTCAGAAAATATCGTGAAAAAGCAAATGATACACTATTTTTATATTATCATCATTCTTTCATATACAGTATTATCTTCTTTATATATATTATCTATATGTTAGGCATTATCTTCCTTTATATTATTATTATTTTATGCATTATCTTCCTATATATTACTGTTATTTTATGCATTATCTTCCTGTATATTGCTATTATTATTATTATTATCATCATTTTATGCATTATCTTCCTTTGTATTATCATCTTCCTTTATATTATCATCTTCCTTTATACATCTACATTCGGATATAATGCAAATCCTCCTTTATACATTTATTCATAATGCAATTTATGCATTAATCAATGCATTAATGCATCTTTATGCATTAATTTATGCATATAATGCAATTTATGCATTATCTTCCTTTATATTATTATTATTACTTTATGCATTATCTTCCTGTATATTGCTATTATTATTATTATTTTATACATTAACTTCCTTTATATTATCATCTTCCTTTATACATCTCCATTCGGATATAATGTATAATCCTCATTAAAACATTCGTGTTAATCAGATGTTACACATGAGACTTTATAAATATCCTGCAGGTAAAGCAACATAATTAATAACGTTTTAAACTGTAAAAAAATCTCTTTACAGTTTTATAAACTTACATATAAACAGAATACAATAATAATAATAATAAAATCTGTAATATAAATTAATTTTGAAAATCCGTATAAAGTAAATGAGTAATGCAATTCAGTCCAGACAGATTTATCAATTTTACATTGGCTGTAATTTAATATATTACGAATTTTATCGAATGATTATTTAATCTGATATATTCAGTCAAAATTAAACTAACACGGATGTGTGTATTAAAGTTTTCTTAACTCTTCTGCTTGTCAAATTTCTTCCTGAAAAAAAATTATATTTATGTTCGCAATGTTCTGAAGCTTTTCTTTGAGTGATAACTAAACACTCCTGTCGAAAACATCCAAGAAAAAAAAAAAAAGAAAAATGCGAACTGTATTTATGTTGATTCGTTGATCAAAAAAAAAAAAAAAAAAAAAAAAAGAGAGGGCAATTTTAAAGGCAAAACGAAAAAAATAAAATACAAAATTGACTAGACTATCTAACACTTCTTTTTTTTAGTATTCTTCTAAGAAACGGAAAAAAAAACAATTTTTTTTTATATTGGTGCATTTATATTTTTGCATATAAAGGTTTAAAAATCTATAAATAACTGCAGCGTGTTAAAATAATTACCAATAAATTATATTTTACTTGTTGGTTAGAATTTTTTTTAAAAATGATGAAAAAATTTACTTTTAAGAGGAAAAAAAAATTTTTTTTTAATTCACAATCTGCTTAACATTTACACTTTTGAGCGAATTTAAGATAAAATTTAAATTTTAATCTCTTAAAATTAAGCGATAAATTTTATACTTATTTTTAAAAGAACAAATTTCAAAAAAAAAAAAAAAATGTTTTTTTTTTTTATTTTTCTACTTTAAAATTCGAATTAATTCCTTAAACAATTAAAACAGTCGAAATTTTTAAAACTATTTCGTTTATTAAACATAATAAGCTTTAAAACAATACGACAATTAATTACGATTAAAGTTAAAATATTTCTTTAATTTAATTAAAGGATGCACGAAATAAGTTGTTTTTCATTTTTTTTTTTTTTGTTTTTAATCCTATTTCTTATAACTTTTAATTAAATTAGAGAAATAAGTTTTAATTTTAATCATAATAAGTTGTCATATCGTTTAATTAAAATATCTTGATAATTAAGACGTATTAATATAATTAAAACATTTTAGTTAGATAACAGAGTTAATTTAGTTTTATAACTGCGTGTATAGGTCTATATATATTTTGGCCATTTTTACCTGTTTTATTATTTTTAAGAGATATTTATGACGAATATCAGACTACTAGTATCTTCACAAAGTTTGAAAACTAAGCTAATTTTTTTTTCCTCCTCGATTTTCTTCTTTGGTGTATGTTATGATGTGGTTTAAAATTTTAAAATTACTATTTAATATACCATATTTTCAAGTTAAAAACGGAAAAGTTTCACTTCCGTTATAATTTATTTTCAAGAAATTTTATTATTATAAAATTCATTTCATTTATGGCGTATGAATTTTTACGAAGTTTATCAAAATCTGTTCGAAAGTAAAAATTCATGGAACTGTTATGAGACGTATAAACCAATAAACATTTATAAATTACTTATTTTTGAAACTTTTGATGATTGAAAACAACATGCAAGAATTAAAAACATCATGTTTTCGGTTTATTTCATTTTTTCGTTTTGATAATGATGATAAAGCAACATGCAAAATTGGAAGTATCATCATGTTTATTTCATTTTTCATTTTTCATTTTGAATTAAAAACATCGTGTTTTCGGTTTATTTCATTTTCATTTTGATGATGATGTGAAGCAACATGCAAAATTGGAAGTATCATCATGTTTATTTCATTTTTCATTTTGATGATGATGTAAAGCAACATGCAAAAAATTGGAAACATCAAATATATGTTCGATTTATTTCATTGTCACTTAGATAATGATGATAAAACAACCTGACAAGATGATGATGAAATTATTTCATTATCAATATAAAAATTTATATTCATCATCACCTTAACATGTTGCTTTTCATCTAACTCATGAGCAAGAGAAATTTTTTTTTCCATCGATGAAATAATTTCACCAATGTAAAAAAATTTCTCTTGTTCTTTATCATTTTTGCATTATTTAATGTAATATGATTAACCAGTTTTCAGATTTCTGTTAAACATTTTGCAAATTTTTTTTTTATTTGAGTAATAAAGAATGTGGGCAAACTTAACACGTGCAATTTCCTTAGACGTATTTATATTAATTAACCAAAATCAGTGTCGAAAATGAATTTTTTTTTCTACTCTTTTTTTCTTTCTTCTTCTTTTTTTATCATTAGTTGAGTAAGTTCCGATCATTTAAGAGTTAAGTTAATGTTGATGCGATGGCATTGATTTGATTGTTGTTACTTCAGGATGTTTCACCCATCTTCCACTTAGTCACACGTGTACACCAATTCATGAGTCACTTTGGAGACAACGATTACTAAACCTCTACCACAATATTCTCATAGCATTCGGAGATTACAACTTTTACGACGACATCGTTAAGCCTTTCTTTCCCTCTTTTCCACCCCCAATGTCGTTACTGTTGGGCGTAATACTATTTCCACCCACTTTTTTGTATCCGGTCAGCAAAAAAAAATAAGAAAAAAAAGAAAAATTTCACTGCCGAAGATAAAACTATCGTCAATGTGGCTACTTTTATGACAGAAATTAGAAAGCTTTTTATAATTTTCTCGAATAAAAACCTAAAAAAAAGAACTGGAAAATATTTCCTCTTTTCGCAGAAGAGAATATAAAAAAAAAAAAAAAATAGACTTTTACAAATGGAATGCGACTACCGTTCTCAGTAATTCTAAAGAAAAATTTCTTCCTAATTTGTTAAGCTTTAATATTAACCCGAAGATAGACATTAAGAATCCGTAATATGACATTAAGAAGATCGGCGATGATGCTAAAGAATTTTGATAACCCCTTTACAGTTAGCTTATTGGATCTAGGGATCAACACTATTTTTATGTGGAACGATTGCCTACTAACGAATCAATGGAATTATATAGCAAATACGCATAAGCCGAGTTATTTTTATATCCATACTTGTTTATTCTCTACAATGATCCAAATGGCTTTATGAGTTCGTTGTTTTCTCTTATTTTGTGAAGGAATTAAAACGGGTATCATAAAACTAATTTAGCTGCTTTCATTATTGTTAAAAATATTTAAATATGTGGAAATTATGATAATATACAATGGAAAAAAACAGTCTGAAACGGCGTAGTTTGTCTTCAATTTTAATTAAACATTCTTCACGTTGACATGTTAACGTACGATCATGAATTCTTCATTAAGAAATTATTCTTTAAGTAGTATTTAATCCTACATAAAAGTTACTTCTTTGTCACCAGTCCAAATGTACCGTTTTTAATCTTCTTGTTATATTGATAGGAGCCACACCTTTCTTTCTTCGATGGATCTTTTTTGTCATTGTTAGATGTCAGCAATGCAGAAGTTTTCTTTTGTTGCAGTTGTTCACTAACCTACAAATTTGTATAATTTTCATGTCAAGATGTGAAACGGATCCTCTAACCATAGATATAATTAGTTAACTGTTCCTGCTACTACAATAAAAATGATTACAGTATATTTTAGTTTTTATAGATTAAGTCATAAGAATAGAGTTTAATAATCCCAACATCGATATACTTCAACGAAAATTTTCTCGAAATTTTTTTTCGATTTATTAAAAAATAATAGGATAATTTTTTTTTTAAATCCGAAACAATCGTTTAATTTAAATTTTTTTTGTCATTATTTTAATCAATAACTTTATAGAAGAAGGAGGAAAAAAAACAGCTTAAAGTACTTATGCTTAAGAAACACATTTTTTTGAAGAAAAAATATTTCGTGTTGTTTTCAATGGGAACTAACTTAAAAGTTTTTCTACAAGTAAAGAAAAAAAAAATATTGCAAAAATTATTATTTTAAACGTTTGGTTATTTTTGGAATATTAAATTTTGCAAACTATTTGAAAAATTTTTCTATTGCTATAGATTTACCGATGGATCAACTGCAACATTTTACAGTTGCTAACAGTTGCAACAACAAAAGGATTAAAGTTTAAAAAATAATTTTAAGCGCTTTGTATATGATTAAGTAGCATTAATTTTGTTTGCTTAGAATACATTTTGTTGTAGATATTTAAGCATATTCTAAATTTAATTACAGTACAGTTTAACATATTGAAATGTTTACATTATTTACAAGAATCATGAAAATTATACATTGAAAACATACTCTTATAATTTTGTAAACAACTTTCGTATAAGTTTTAAACCACATAAATGTATTTATTTTGCGAAAACTTTCTATATTAAATGAATAAATTTCGATAGAAATTATTCGAGTTCATTAAAAATTTCTGGTTATCTAAACTTTTCGAAAATATATATATATATATATATATATATTGATGATTACATTTTTTTTATCCTCGTATTTTTTATTAATTTCTAATGAAAACAAGGGTTTTTAAGATAAATATAAGCTCGCATATTATAGAGAAAGAATTGAAAAATTAATTGAAAACCAGAAAATTTTCATTTCGAAGAAGATAAGAGAGAAAATAGAAGGGGAAAAAAAAAGCTTATCAAGGAAACCGGGTTGTCTTGTAAACTTCCGTAATTTCCAGGAGCGGATATCCTCTCGGAAGTGAAAACACCTGTTGCAAATGAAAGTCTTTTGACTCAGGGGATAGTTGCGTGACCGAGGAGGAAGTTAATTTGCTCAAAAATTAGTCAGAACCGATTCAAACATTCGGAGATATTTTTATTTAGTTCAAACAAAGATAAAGTCGTCTGTATTGATTAATTAAATAACCGAATTTCCGATTAATTTTATATACCTTATTTACCACACAATACTTTTACCGAATTTCCGGTAAATTTTTACTAACCAGGTTGATTAAGTTAATCGGATGAATTTATGAATGCTCGAACGTATAACCGGTTAATTTAGTTAAGTTGTTAATGATATTTCCAGTTAATTTATTCTTTCATTTAAACCGGTCAACTATTAACATCTCCTTTTTTTTTCCTTCTTCTTCCTTATGTATGTGTTATGTTTTTTTAATGAAAAGTCCAGATAATTTAATATAAACAAAAACTGGCAAGTCGAAATTAAGACATGGATTTATTACTTTTTTTTATATACTATTATTATTATTATTATTAGATAAAATTAAAAAGAAAAGAAAAAAAAATTAAGTAAAATTTTGAGTGACATCTTAGGATTTATTACTTTGTTTGTTTTCGAACTATTTTGAGAATTATAAAAGTAAAGGTGATGTTATCGAATTTTCTCATTTAATTATTTTCTTCGAAGTTTTTTCCTCCCCTTCTCTTCTTCTTTAACGCATTAACTGACGTGGAAATAATAATAAAAATAAAAAAATATATATTTATATTATAACCATACATAAATAACGGGCGAATTAATATTAATTGCCGTTTATATTTAATTAAGTATGTTTTCGTTAATTAGTACAAATGAACACGATAATTTATGAATATTAAATCATTTATTTTATATTATTACATTAGGGGGGAATAAAATAAAATAAAAAATAAAAAAATGAGTGATGTTTCGATAAAAGTGGAAAGTGTCCAGGAAAGAAATGACAGTAACTAAAGAGGGGGACCATTTGTGGCCCCATCACTCCACAGTGTCTTGACCGCATACACGTTAGATGGACAGGATAGTGTGATTAAGATGGTTTGTTATAAACGGTTTTGTTTGACCGTTCTGGTCAGTCAGTAATTAGTCCCTGGATAGACAGACAGAGATTGAGAAAGATGGCCTTTGGCAAAATGATATATATATATTTTTTTCTTGTTCCTTTTGTCTTTGGTCGTTTAAGCGAAAGGTTTCTAAACTTAAATGAAATTTTTATAACTTTTAAACGGTCTTTCGTATATTTAATGAATAATAAAACTAAAACAATTATTCATTTTTATTATCTACAAACACATGTATTAATTTTAAATTAAATAAAAATGTTGATTATAAAAAAATTTGGCGAGAAAATAATTATTTTTTTTTTCTGTTTAAAGATAATACATAATGCTAACGTATCATACGTACTTTTGTACCTGTATAACGTAAGATACGATTAGAATGACATCATATGCATATGCATAGATAAATTGCTGATTTATGAGTTTCATTTTATGCAAATAAAACTGCCAACAAACAGATAAAATGCAAAAAATAACTAAGCACATGCATAGACATATTAGTGATATATGCTCAAGTCAGCAAGTAAATGAGTTGCATTGTATGTAAATAAAGATGCCAATAAATAGATAAAGTATGTAGTAAATAATAATGTTAATATCTATGCATATGCATAGATATATTGGTAATTTATGCCATCACAGTGGAATATATATAAATAAGTTGCGTTGTAAAGAAAGATTCTAATTAACAGATAAAAATTTAGAAAATAATCACCTGATAATTATGCATACATATATATAGAAATATTGCTGATTTATGCCAACATAATGCAATGTATATAATAATGAGTTTCATTATATGCAAATAAGTATACCAAGAAACAGATAAAATGTAAAAAATAATCTCTATGCATATATGCCAATGTAATATTGATACAATGCATGAATGAACTGCATTGTATGTAAATAAAGATGCCACTAAACAGATAAAAATGCAAGAAATAATCTCTCATACTTATATATGAGTTTATGCAAGATGTTACCTACATCATAATTATAATGTAATACAACAATAACACATTAAGCTGGCATTATATGCATATTAGGATAGCACATATGTAGATAAAATTCAGAAAATGTTCTTTTATGGATATATGACGCAGAACATGATTGAATTGCATTGTATGCATATAATATGTGGCATTATTATATGCATCTTATATATATATATGCATTATTATATATTGTATTCATGCCACTCAAGTTTGCACACTTATTTTCTAATCATATGCCTGGCATAAAAATAAATTTGCGACATTGTATTCAAATTATACACAATATAAATAAAAATCGATGAAGTAAAACAGAAAATATATTGTTTTAATTATAAATTTTAATTAAATCCTTTAAACTTTTATTATTATTATTATTATTATTTTTAATTCAAAAATTTAAAAAAAAATTGTTTATTGTTATTATTATTATGTTTTGATGTATGAATGAAGCAATAGAAGTAAAATTGTAACTATAGAAACAAGAAGTAGGCGTATTCCTGGCATTAAGCCAGGATCCTGGCAAAATGAAGTAAAAGTTAGAACAAAGTGCACCAACTTATCTGTTCTATTGTTTTGTTCTGTTTTCTGTACAGAGTTTACAAGCTTTTATCTACCTCTTAAGACAGTGCACATGCTGGGTGGAAGAAATCCTAGAACATCCTTCCACTATTGACATTCTTTCGGCCTCGAAAATTCAAATTAATTTTTATATATATATATTTTAATTCCTACTTATCATCGTTCTTTATTATTATTAAATTAATGAATTTTTCTCTCTCTTTTTTCTATGTATAAAAAAAAAATAAACTGCAATAAAAATGTAATTAATCTTTTAAATGGAATAAAACGCGCTTCACTGGGGAGAAAAAAAAAAAAAAAAAAAAAAAAGACTTTTGATCGACTTTGTTTTTTTCTTTGTTTTTATGCTTCCTTGCTTGCTTGCTTTTTCCTGGAAAAAGAACAACATTCCTATCAAAACAAAGGTCGCGTTTCCCACGGCTTTTTTTTAAGTGGAACAACCAACGCAGAGATTATCCATTAAAGAAAACGAGACGGATCTATCGGGCGGAAAAAGGGATCGAAAAAGAAACAGGACAAGGGGAAAAAAAAAATAATAAT
Source organism: Androctonus mauritanicus (assembly GCA_011317285.2). Taxonomy (NCBI): domain Eukaryota; kingdom Metazoa; phylum Arthropoda; class Arachnida; order Scorpiones; family Buthidae; genus Androctonus; species Androctonus mauritanicus. The sequence goes on from WUQG02044190.1 coordinate 29,281, forward strand.
AATGTACTGCATCTAAAATGAAGCGAAACCATCCAGGCAGAATGAAGACAAAAAGTTTTCGCAAGACGAAACCTCCCGCTACGAAAATGCCAAC
>WUQG02044191.1:0-10545 GCA_011317285.2 Androctonus mauritanicus
ACGTTAGCAATTTAGTGATGAATAAAATTGTTTTTTGATTTGCTCAACTGCCGTTTAGTGCTTGTTGTTTTTACATCGTTTGCTGAGTTTAAGGCAGTAAGTGAAGTCTCCTGGTTATGTTCACAAAATTAACTGATTAAATTACTGTTGTAAACATAAGTAGTCATAATTCAAGAATTAATTATATTATATATATAAAATGCAATATTCGTCTATTGTCTGTCTGTTGTAAAGATTCTCACTCCAATTTGATCCCTCTCAACCAAACTATTCATGGAGACTTCCTGCAGTCTGTTGATAACATAGGCTACCCTAGTATCAAGATTTCCCTAGAAGATGAGGCACTTTGAATTGGCAAGGAAAATGTCTTCATTTAAATCCATTAGTCATGTTTGAATTCAGGATGATGTCATAGTCTTATCAATATGATGTCATCATGATATAATATGCTGATTAAATCAATATTGAAATTGGACACAAAAAGCTAATAGATAGATTCTAAATGCTATATAATAAATGAATTTTATGGCATAATAATACTTTTGCATAATTAATTGTCAACTTTGTGTAAGTGTAAATTTGCAGGGTCCAGGCCTAGCCCATTAAACCCCATCCTTCATCCTTCCAATTGACCCCATCATACCCATGATGAAGTCTACCTGTGATGGGCTTTAAAAGTGGCTATTACCAAAAGTATCCTGTGTGATTCAGTGTCTTAATTCACACTAATCTAACCTATAAATTCACTTAAATTAATTTAAAATTTGACTATTACTGGCCAATCTGTAAATGTTTTGATGATGTAAGAGTTGTCGCATAAACTGTATTATGTATTTGAAATTCTTGGTACATCATAAAAATCAGTAATTCAAAATATAACAACAGTAAAATTAATGTAAAACAGGCATTTTATTTACTAAAAGCCAAAATTAATGTAATGATTTTGGAATTACTTCATCTTCAGCATTCTAATATAGAATTACAGAATTCAATTTAAAAAAATATAACTCAGAATGTAAATCTTATGTTCTATTATTACTAGTTTTTTATTAATTCTGTAGTTTTATATTAAAATGCTCAAGATGGATTAATTCCAAAAACGTTCATTCATTTTGATTTTAGTGAATATCTGTTTTACATTAATTTTATTGTTAAATATTGAATTACAGATTTTTATGAAATGTTAAACTATTAATATATATGTAAGTAGTAGTTTGGATGATAATTATGTTTAATAAATAAATTTTATCCAAACAACTACTTATGTGTGTATATATATAGTTTAATATATAAAGTATTCAAGCACCATATGGCAGTACAAACAACAACTTTTATTCTTGGCAAACATTTTCAACAGCAAGAATAAAGGTTGTTGTTTGTACTGCCATATGTTATTTGAATGCTTTATGTTTTAACCAATCATGATAGATTCTGAAGCAGTTTGAAGTTACAATGGATAGTTTAATACACTTTATATATATAATTTTCTAGTTCAGTACTAGCCAGATATGCTTGCTATTTAATAAGAGAATAACTGAAACTTTAATTTTTATGTTACAGCTATTTTTATTTGTATAAAATAATTTAACATGATTTAAATCCAATCAATGCTGTTAAATATCAATATAGGTAGTTTTCAACTTTACAAGATAATTTGGTCTTAGAGTGTGCTTGTAATATAAAAACTCATAAATCAAGAATCAATTTCTTATAGAAATAATACATAAAAAACAGCACTATTCTCAACAATGCAATTTGAACACAATATAATCAACTAAAAGTCAACAAATTCAATACTTTATGAGGAAACAATGATTTATCTATCTAAAGAAATTAAAACATAATCTTTAATCTTTTGTGTACCAACAATTATTAGAATTAAGCCTAATTAATATGCAAAAAATTAAAATTATCCTATTTCACTTAATTTTTGAAAAAATCTTTGAAATTTTTATAGTTTATTATGTTTTTTTTATTATTTTCTTTGTAACAATGTAAGTATTTTTTTAATTTAATTTTTTTCAGTTGTTTTTGCTCAATATATGCCAAAAACACTATTTTTTTTATATGAAGGTATGAATATATCTTTATGTAAAAAAAATAGTGTTTTTGGCAATCCAACAAAATAATTGCTATCTTTGGATAACAGTTGATCTTCTGTAAAAGACAAGCCATAAATGAAGAAAATTAGAGCATATTTTTAAAAAAATCAGTAAAAACCAACTAAATATGCAAATTTTGATTAATGGATATTAAGATATGCCATGTAATTATTTCAATATATTCATAAATTTATTGAAATATTATCATTGTTATTAATAATCAAAACAGCAATCATCTCCTCTCATATGTAAACAGCTTTAACATTCTTTACTTTGCTTTCATTGGATTTCTTAATGATTAACTCTTATCCATTTCTAATACAACACTTTGCAGAAAGTAATAGGCTTGGCAGGAAAAGCGCAAGGAGTTGCGGCAATAAAACAATAAAAGTGCCATGCCCCTTTTAGTGGGAATCTTTGTAGACAATAGTATTTTCTCATTTTTTGATGAAAATATAGAAAAAAAATGAAGTAAAATTCAATGATTAATAAAAATATTGCCTATTTTAATAAAACTAAACATAATTTTGATATTATCTAATATTTTTTTAAATTTTAAGATTTTATAGTTCATATTATAAAAAATTAATTTTTTCAAAAAAATTTTGGTAATTAAATTTATTTAAACATGTAGTCAGAACAACATGATCACAATAATGCAGAATATAGTGAAAGAAGAACAGGAAAAAAGAAAATTTTCTAAAAAATACTCAATTAAATAAATTTTTCATAAAAACCATTTAAAAGAAGAAATTTTTGGCAGAAAGCATTCATCATCAGAAATTCGTTGTAGTTCTTTTTCAAAAACCTTAAACTCAACTGCAATAAACTGGTTAGGACCTGTGAAATTGCTGTTGTAAAATTCTATTATTTGTTTCTTGCTACAGATGACAAATGCTATCAGTGACATGCAATAGGTTAAAATCAAATATATAATAATAATGAAATTATTAGTCAAATGTGATGGCTGCTGGTTGGCTGGCTGGCAGGTTAGATGTTCCTTTTTCAGTTGAATTACTCTACCGATTTTTATAAATAGGGTATCTTTAAAAAGGTCTAATTTTTGGATGTCTGTGGCAGCCAAAATTATTTTTTGTTAATAATAATTTAAAAATTAAAGAATAAAAATTACATTGAAATTGTAGTTTCTCTATAAAGTCAGAATTCGCAGATGGTTCTGTAACATAATATTGGATGTCATTTTACAATTCCCTCGTGGATTCACTAAACGAGTTCGGAGGTATTTTTTATCGTTATATACAGTATTATAAGATTAAATCACTAGATTATATTTCCGCTCATTTATATGAATGGGTAATTTCTAGTAATAATGAAATTATTTGTCACATACATTTAAAAATATTTTTATTTATTATTATTATTATTGACAGATAAGTAGATGAACTTTTTATACAAATGCACTACTCCCTAGGCATAATTGGGGAATGAAAATTATTTACATAATGTGCTGATAAAATCATGGCAGCCATAGGACACATTATTTTTACTTCTCTTGCTGCCATTTTGATTTCTTAACAGACAATGGAGTTTCTGCTACTAACTCACTTGTACTATATTATATAGCTATGTATTTGGTTTTAAATGCTTATTTATTAATGTATAGCATTTATTTTTTTGCAATTAATGTTCATATTTTTGATTTATGTTTTTAATCAAAAATATGAACATAATTAAAAATATTAACATAAACCCAGCTACTTGGATGACAGCATAAAAGGATTAAGTTTGAATTTTTCTAAAATTGAAAAGTCCATAGTATCATTGAGAAGAAATTTTTATCATTCATTAAGTGGAACTCAAACTGAGAACTACCTATATGTAGAAACTTAAATAGTATTTATTGTAAGTTTAAATGATTGCAATACTGTAATAATCTTTTTAAATGTTTTTGATCAATTAGTTTGGATCTTTATTTAGCAAATAACTATTAAATATCAAAATCTGGTTGAAAATTCAGTATTTTTCAAAATGATTTTTATTATGATTTCCAAAAAGATCCTAGCTAACAGATTAAAAATGTTTCTAAATGAATATATCTTTGTAAATTGAATCCCAAGATAATTCAATTATTGAAAATTTCATTTATCTTGTCCAGGATTAAAACAGAAATATTTAATCAACAGTCTTATTATTGGATCGTTAACACAACTGATATATTATATCCTTAGATATTACAAATAAATAAATAAATTAGAATCATTAATATTAAACTAATTTATAGTGATTATTAATTCATAAACTGCACTGCTCAGTTTAAATAATTTGATTCAATTGTCAATTTACAGATGACATGAACTTATTCCAAATTATTCTAAATATTAAAAATTCTGCTTAAATCAAAGGTTTAATGTGGGAAATGGAAATTATTGAATTTGATTTAAATGACTAAATCTTTTTCAGCATTTAATTTTATTATTTAATTCTTAATATTTTTATTAACAAATGCTGTTTATATTACTCATTATAGCATTTTTTTGCGGGGAAAAGATCAGATTGAGAGATATTTTCGATATATTTTAAAATTTGAAATTTTTTGTTTGAAACTTTTAATATTTTGATACTGTCATATGTTTTTGTAAATCTCTCAATAACTCTTAACATATATCATATATATATATATATTTATTTATTTATTTATTGAAATGTTTTATTTCGTAGGTATCGTATGTACAGAAAAAGTCAGTCAACTGGTTTTCCGTCTCTCATAACAATATTTTCAGCACCAAACTATTTGGATGTATATAATAATAAAGGTATTGTGTGTGTATATATATAATATATATATTTTTTGAAAGTTTGAAATAATGTCCAAAAAAATGAGATTAAAATGTGATCTCTTTTAATTTATTAAAAATAAAGTTTAGTTTATTTGTAATGTACACTTAATTCTCATCCCCTCTGTTGTAAGACAGAATTCACTCATTGTCTCATTCATTTGACCCCAAGATGTGATTCAATTTGTATTCATTCTTATGGTGTGAGTTAGTGTGCCAAAAAGATGTAAAGTGAAAAAGCATAAGAAGTCTCAAATGGTGCTTATTAAGAGATCAAGTGTTGAATTGTTGATTCTCTGCAGATGAGGAATCTCCAAGACCTTATGTTGGGATAGGTGGATTATCCTCACTTGAGTACTACCAGCAGTCTTTTTTTATGGAGGAAAATAAAAATTTAAATAATAACTCAAATAAACTATCTCACACTAATGCCAGATTCAATTTTAATAATTTGTCTTCTATAAAAGCATTATGTCCATGTTTTGTAATTGCATACTTGATCTGTGATTTCTTTTTGGGGAACTATCCCTATTTTTTATAAAAAAAAAAAGCCATCAAGGATAACATAGAACTTGTAATAACAAAAGACTTTGATTTGATGATTTGTTGCTTGAAAGTCACCACAATATGATTTGTATCTTATTTATAAACTGTGTGCATGATGATAATCTAATGTGCTTCCCTTGCATAAAAACCTCAATAAAAGTAATCAATAAATCTAGTCTATTGGGCATAACTAGGGTCACAATACTGATCAAAATATTAATACCAGTATTTCAATATTTTTAATATATGGAAACAGATATTAGTATTCCAAAAAAAATATTTTTCTAAAAAAATTTTGTTCATAATTAGATGAAATATTTTAAATCCAAGGTTTGTTACAATAATAAATATTGTATTCTGATAAAGTATTAATATCACATTGAATATCTGGGTTCAGTTCCGGATGATTTTATACTTTGGACCATGTTGAATTCCAGAATATAAAATAATCTTGAAGTCTGGGATCAATTCTGAATGATTTTACCATTTTAAAGGATTCAGTATTCCAATGTCTATTATTACTACTAAAGTTATTACCATTATGGGTCATTTTCAACTTATGATATTTTTGACTTATGATGGGATTATCAAAACATAACTCCATTGTTTGTTGGGGGCAAACTGTATTTGTTAATTCAGTTGATATGATTTCAATGATTAATTTAAAATCAAGGCTATGATCACCATCTGTTCAGTTAATAATTAAATAATTTTTAAATTTTTACTAAAGTACCATCTAGTAATTAATAATTAAACTATAATTTTTTTTACTGGAACAGAATTAGAGTGGTCCCACTTCATCAAGAGGAGGTAATTAACAGTGTATATGTCATTATATTTCAGATTTTAAACCAAGAAAGAGTTAAAAAATGAAAAGAAAGGCAAATAAGAAAACTGCAATATGTCCTAAAACTAAAATTGAACCTTTTTCAGATAGATCAAGATAGAAACAACTATTAAAAAAGTGAAATTTGTAAAAATTTTGGTATTGTGTACTCTCATTTATCTGCAATAATAAAAAATAGAAATAATAATATAAAAAATTATGAAACTAGCAAATTTAAATCAGATTGAAAATGTCTGAGAACAGCATACTTTGAAAATTTAGAGGTTGGATTTCTTATGTGGTTCAAACAAGCAGTGCCACAAAATTTTCATATCTCTGTCCATTTTTAATGTAAAAGCAAAGTTTTGCTGGACAAATGGGATTAGTTTTCTGCAAATCCAGTTGATTAGAATAGTTAAAAAAAAGAAATGGAATGATTTTAAAAAATATCTGTGGGGAATCACAAGAAGTATTGCCAAATATGATGATAAATTGGCTTGAATTAATATTGCCTGTTTTACTTAAAGGATATCTATCCAAGGATATTTTCAGTGCTTATAAAATGAAACAATTTTCTTGCCAATAAAACAAGGTTTTAAAGATGGACAGTTTTCACCTTTAAAATAAAGATTCATGGTGATAGTTGTCTGCTATAGTGATCGATCAGAAAAACTTCTCTTGTTGGTAATAGGGAAAAAGTTTAAATTCTCACTGTTTTAGAAATATCAAAAAATAGCTAATAGAATGCACTGCAAATAAAAAAAGCATAGATGACATCTAATATTCTTTCTGATTGGTTGCTGAAATTGGAAAAATGCTTTATGAATCGAAACAGAAAAATTGTATTAATTATCAATAATTGCCCAACGCATTCTCTTAAAGTAAAATTAACAGCTATTAAATTGGTTTTTTGCCTCTGGATATGACAAGCATTCTGCAACCATGGGATCAGGGCATTATATAAAATTAAAATGCAATTATAGAAAACTACTATTGAGAAATCTAGCTGTGTTTGAAACAAAATTTTGAAGTCAGCATACTGGATGCCTGTTATTGGTTGTGAGCTATTTGGAATGCTATCACATCATTAACAATAAAAAACTGATTTATTTGTGCTAAATTTTGATCTGCTTCAATGGATGAGTGTTTAGTGTGTCACAAAATGGAGCCAACACTTGATGAAATTTTTAACAGTGCATCTAAATTGTTAAATATTTTGTCTTCATTTAATGAATACCTAATAGTGGATGAAAATATTACTATAATACTGATACTAACTGAGTAATATTATAGCTTCAGTGCGATTAAGTTCAGTAAAAATGACAACGGTGGTGATATTCAGGACAAACATTATAATGACAAAATTTTACCAATTTTTACTGCTGTGGATATCTGTTTAATGTTGGGAAATGTGCATTGCTTCCTAGATGTGCATCTAAATGGTGAATTATCTGAATGTGTTGATAAATTAGACAGGTCTTAGAGTGTAAATTATTAGAAAAATGTTTTAAAAAATAGCTGATTTTTCAAATAAAATTTTACTGTGCTTAATTAATTAATAAATGATGTTTTAATAAAAATGTATTATTGTTTTCTCAAGCATTTTATCTTCAGAATATTTAGTTTTTGTTTATGATATTATGTCTGGATATTGTCTGAATATTAAATTATGTAATTTACCAAGAGAGATAATAAAAAATTATATGATTTTATTAGATTAAAATGCTTCTTTACCTTTCTAGTACTCACTAAAATAACTGAGTAAATAAATTGTAAACTGTGACAAAATTAATACTTTTATTTTCAAATTGATACATTTTTAGAAGAGAGATATATGTAAAGATTGCTTTTTGTCAGCTGATCAACTAATTACAAAAATTGTATAGTTTTAAAAGTAAGTAATAATTAAAATAAATGCTGTATGTTATATATTTGGTCATTATCTGGTTATTATTATAGATAGGTTACCAACCTATCTTTCCTATTTTTGCTATACATGGTTAATATAAAACAAAGTTGTTTGCTATATACATGGTTTAAAAACCATGTATATAGCAAACAACTTTGTTTTACAAACTGATTTTATGGCATGCAACATGCCATCTGACTTTTATATAACTATTATGAGTGTATAAATTAAAATTCTTATTCTGCAACATTTGCAATGGTCCACAACTTGAATTTTGTACCTATTAGAACCATTATAGTATTGTTTATAGTGATTGTTACTGCAGAGAGTATAAATAGCAGCAAAATCTGTTATCAATGCAATTGAAGTCAAGAGTTGAAGGAATAAACTTGTTAAATCATTTATTAATTGCTGTCATTTCCTTTGTTTTATCATGCCAAGGTTCATAACATTGATATCAACTTTTAGCTGCTTTGTGTGCGTGCGTGCATGTGCATGTGTGTGTATTCAATTTTTTTGAAGTTAGCTACAGTGTACTGTATTTTATAGCATGTTTAGTAATTTGCTGTAATGCAATGTCTGGTAAATGAAAAGTTCTGGACTTATGAACAAATATTAAAATACTAAATGAAGTGATGTTTAAAAATGATTGAAAACAGAGATCATGAGTGCTTATAAAATTCCAAAACATTCTCTGTCCACAATTTTAAAGGATGAGAAGAAAATTTGTGAATAGCAAACATACAATATGAAAAGTAGTGTAAAATGTATACAGAATGCTAATCATCCTGATGTTGATGAAGTTGTGAATCTGTGGTTACAACAGGCATGTCCACAGCAGATACTAATCTCTGGGTCTATATTACAGTAAAAGCATAATTTTGCTTTTTGCATTGGGTACGACAGTTGGTTAAACTGATTCAAAACTTGCAATGGACTTGTTTTTAGAACAATTTATGGTGAAAGTGCAAATGTTCATCCAAACACAGGTGATTAGACAAGTAGATGATTGATACACAGTAGATGACTAATACACTATCCAGACTTTGTGAAGGATATGCCTCTTATGATATCTTCATTGCTGATGAGACAAATTTGTTTTTTAAACTAATAGCAAACAAAACTTAGCATTTAAAACAAACATGTAAAGAAGGGAAAAAATCAAAAGAAAGGATTATTATTTTACTGGTCTGCAACATGGATGGTATTTGTATTTTAAAACATCCATATTCTAAAACGAACCTGATGATAGCAAATAGCCAAAAATGTTTGTATAAAAATAGAAATATAAAAGCTGTTCCCATACTGCAATTAGTGCTGTAGTTATTTCATTTGTAGACTTATGTAGGGTTTAGCAGTCATTTAAAGTTGTTTCAGTGAAACTCTTCCATTGTTTTTCATTACTTCTATTATGTTTCTTACTTCTTTTCAAAATTTCCAATGTTTCAGTATGGAACTGTTCTTTGTGGCTAGTATATTTTCTAATTATTCTGGCAATTTGCCATATTACAGTGATGTTATTCTCATAAAATCTTGTTATTAAGGCAACATTTAACTTACCTTGCTGTGTCTTTTGGTGTTTGTATATTCTCTCTTATATGTTCTTCTGTGTTCAAGAATGAATGACACATTCATTCTTGAACACAGAATGAATGCTGTTTCATTACCATTCACAAAAGGTCACAATTTTAGGAACTTATAGAAGAGGTCTGAGTAAAAAAAAAGAGCCATATAAACATAAGTTCAACTCTGAATGGTTTTGGAGTTATAATTGATTTAATTGTAAAAGAAGACTACAGAGAAGAAGCATATCTATATTTGATAATGTTTAGCCACCTTGATTTAAACTCTATAGATTATTAGGATTACCATTCCTATAAATTATTAGGATTATGATCCCTTGATTATAATCCTATAGATCTCACACTCCCTTAAGATATTGCATCTGTCTTGAAAACATGGAAGAAGTTTTTTTGCATAGTTATAAATGATTTTGATTCTACATACCATCAAAACCACCTGTGCATGTTTTTGTCGTGATACCAAGTTTACTTCTGGCACTCCATGACCACAATTGTGCTACTTCATGCAAAATTTTAAAATTCCCACAAAACTTGATGAGTTTTTCTTTTCATTATATCAATCATTTTTACACACTATGCAATTTAGGATTTTTAATGCTCATTTGAAATCATAAAGGTTTATCCCAGATACCCTATATGTGTGTGTGTGATGTGCATGCATATACAGGATATCTGGGATGAACCTTTATGATTTATTTTTATTTATCTACACAAATATCATCAGCTCTAAGGCAGGAATTAGCAATAACAAGTTTTAATACAAGCTCTATATACAGTAGGAGCG
>WUQG02044202.1:0-10545 GCA_011317285.2 Androctonus mauritanicus
ATCACGTTGCTACTATACTGTTTGCTATTCTAGAGTTAGTTGGCAGGGAATAATCAAGTGTTTCGCTAATCAATCAAATTCTACAGTATTATGTATAACATAAAAATAATGTGCAATCAGATTCTAACACCTTCAAATAATAGTAACTGTCAAGTTGACTTCGATTAATTTTTTTATTGCAAAAAGGGAACTAGAGAAAAAAACTCAAGTTAACTATTGTGCAAAATACAAAGAAGCCCGATAATGAGACATTAAATTTTGATGATGATATCATTGAATTAAATGCACTCGCATGTGTAACAGATTGGGTTTGCAATAAACTTTGTAGAGAATGCATTGAGAAAGTTTCTACAAAACAGGATACATGTGATCTTGAAAATTTCCACATTTCAATGAATACATTTGATAATGTAAGGTCTATATTTCCCGATCAATACGCACTTAATATTAGTACTATTATAATAGATACCTTCAAATCTCATTTTATGAGTGATCTTCAAACTAGTAGAAATAATCTAAAGTTAACTTTGAGCCAAAAAATAGTTAACTGAAAGTTGCTCTTTGTGCTATTTATGTAAAAATATTTTTATTGACAAATTTCTAAATATACTTTTTAATTCCTTTGTTAAACGATTCAATAATAATCTTCTAAAAACAATACTTACAATTTCAGCTCTTTAAGCAGGAAAATGTTTCATCATAATTTCTAAAACTATAGCGCTTTTGGCTTTTTAAGCCCTTATCAGTAGTTACTTTTCCTTATCATTAAATAACGTTTAATGCTTTGAAAGTAACTACTGATGAGGGCTTAATAAGCCGAAAGCGCTATAGTTTTAGAAGTTATGATGAAACATTTTCCTGCTTAAAGAGCTGAAACTGTAAGTATAGATTTTGTACAAAGTGACCAGTGTAAATTAAGAATCTTAAATCTTCCAAAAAACAATTTAAAAAAAAAGAAATAGTAAAGCAAAAAAAGTTTTACTTGAGTAATGTTTATTTTGTATTGTGTAGCAAAATAAAAGCTTACAGAATGACTTTGTGCAATATTTTAATTATATAATAGTCTAAATATAATTAAAATACTTAAAAACTATATACAAACTATAACATGCAGATTTCTTTTATTGCGTTTTTTGAAAAATTACGGAAATAATTAAATAAATTACTTTTATTTCATTTAATTTTTAATTAGCATTTTATTTTAAAACATTGTTTTAAAATAAAATGCTAATTAAAAAGTTGCTAATTAAATGTTTTATTTTAAAACATTGTTTTAAAATAAAACTTTTATTTTAAAAACTGTTAGGATGTGTCTGATGAAGCTGACGGATTTCAGTGTGCTAATGCGCGACCCTTGATCTAAGACTGTGTAATCCCTTTTTTTTGTGAGGCTTTCTTCTCTTCCTGTAGAATATGTCTAGGTGTATCGCTTACTATCGAATTTCTTCTGTCCCATCAAACTGTATCTACATCCAATATTCTCTGTTATGTACAAGTAGTAGGCCTACTTATTAAAATCTCCTAACAAAAACAATGCTTTAAACTAACATTAAAACATAAAATAACATAAAACATTTGGCATCATGACTTCCTGAGAGATGGCGCAACTGCTCATGTCGCTCCTTGAAACAATAGAAAAGTATAGGAGTGTCCGGTATTGCCATCTATGGTATTTGACAGTAGTAATAAGATCGCACGGTACATGTGCACGAATAGAAGTGGAGGTTGTATGACCTAGCTCGTGGTTGACAGTAGAAGTGTGCCCTGAGGAGTTATGATGTGAGCATGGTTGGGACGAAGTTATTACGGATGTGCTAGAATAAAAATCTGCCTGTAAGTATTTATGGCGGACGGAAGTTAGTATGAATATGTCTTGGGAGTGTGTTAAGTTTTATAAATCACACATGTGCAAACAAAATTTTGGTAAGAAGGAGTTATTTTAAGGAAGCTGAATTAAGAAAGAGCGAATAAAAAGTTTTTATATTTACTAATTTAATATATTTTGCGCGAAGAGTTACATTGTCGGAAAGATGGGATGCGTTGAATTAATTAGGAAAATCATTAGAATAATTTATTAAACATCTATTTTTGATACTATCGTTCTTCTTTTTTTCATAAATCGTAATTTTTTTTTCAATTTAGATATGCAATTTATTATAATTTTAAAAATCAGATTTTAAAAAATATTTTTTTAACCACGTACTAAACTGATAGTGGCCAACCGAAATCTGATGGGGATCCTTAGATATATGATAAAATTTGAAGGACCGCCCATGTTTAGATTTGGTCATGTGATAAATTCAACGGGGCACCTTTGTCTGGAACGTTTTTCTATGTTATCTTATAGGAGTTAGGCTAAATGATTGTACCAGATGTGTCCACTTGATTATTACCGGTAGTTTAGGTTTGATTTGGATATCTCCCTTGAAGTGTAGTTTGTAGTTTTCTAGCGACTACAAGCAGTTCCCAACTAAACAAATTAATTTATTCTTGACATTCGTTGGTAAAGCAAAAACTCCTAAAATTAGAACTTATTTTCCTTAGATATAACGTTGAAAATGAGTTCAACAATGAAATTAAGTAAAGGTGAATAGTTTATGATTAAACAAAAAGTGCCAAATTAATCTGTTGAAAATTTAACAGAAATTTTAATAATTTATATTTTAATGTTAATAGAATCTCCTAATTAATAATTTTAGCTATTTAAAGAAAATGGTAAAATTATAAAAAATCGTGGCGAGTTCAAACAAGCTTGCAATTTTTTTTTGCGACGTTGTTTCCTATAGGGATTTTGTAATTAACAATATATACTTTAATTTAAAATAAGTAGATTTTATAGTAAAAAAAAAACTTCTTGAATATATTTTGTTAACTTTCTTATATACTTAATTGAATTCCAAACTTTCAGTCAAAAAATATTTTAAAATTCTAAGTATCATTATTTTATTTTCTACAAAAAAAAGTTTTAATTTTAAAGACAGAGAAATATATAAAATATATTCCTAAAATAAAAAATCCGTAATTATATCTGCATTTTTAATTTTATTGAAGATAAAATTATTAAGATTTCTGTTCAATTATTAAAATAAGAGGAAAAAATTTGGAAAAAATTTTTGTCTAACAAGACGAGTAATTTTATTACTGTTGTAGAAATAAATTTTATGACAGTTTAATATAAGTATGTTAATTATTTATAGATCAAATTTGGCTATTGGTGTATCATTTTAATATGCTGTATACAAATTTACTCGAAAGAAAAGGTTATAAATATAACATAAATTCGGAATCAGGATCGGATTTAAGTGTATTGAATTTCCCATGCTGTAGCATTTGAAAGATCTCTCAAATGCATTTAAGATTAAAATTTGACCTTCAAGGAGGTATTATTGTACTTATATTTGAAAATAAAAAAATCTTAAACATTGGGAAAGATTTCTCATTGCGTGATACGTGAACGATAAAGATCACAATCGAAAATATAGTTTTTATTTCAGATGGCCCTGAATGGATAGCATCGATACTTCTTTTATGCGTCCATACATTCTAAACATTATCAGACTGCTTACTCTATGATATTTCCATACCTAATTATTATTATATGCAGGTAATTTTATCTCAGCTTAATAAGTCTATTACTTCTAAAACTTCAATATTATGCAAAAATTAATAGACATGCTTTAAATCAATACTAAATCTTAAAGGAAAATCAGTATTATATTAATATTCTAAAGAATTGTCTATTATTCTATGCTTGACTTTTTTTCTTGATATATATTTAAAGGTATATTCACCTATAATTGCACGTAAGAAATATTGACTAATTCCTTTAAAATGAAGGACAAACTGAAATTCGTTTTCACGTGGTTTCTTAATCCTTTTCGAATTGTTCCTAATCTAAGTCTCGATCTCGGGAGACATTGGGGAAAAATAGATAGAAACTTTATTTCTCTATAACTTTTTTAATCCTTGAATATTTAATTAAATTTTATATATATTATAATAAATGAATTTTGACCGTTCTGATTGACACGAATTTCAATTTTGTAATATTTAAGGTATACGATGTTAATGGTACAGCACTAGTTTCGAGAAAATTTATATAATCGAAATATATGAATGGCGAATGTTATAATAAGAAATACAGTGAAACTATGTATTTAATTATTTGAAAATGACAGGTAATTTTTTTCTCACTCCTATTGCTATTCTTCAAAGGTCATTTTTCTATTCAAATATTTTTCGGTCTGAAAACATTCCTATAACATCTGATCTCATGTACTACATTCCTCAAATCTACATGTAAATTAAAATAATTTATGGTATTTCAATCAACTACCAACTCCCGAATTCAATATAACGAAACTGAAACTCTAGTAATTCGATAATGATACTATATTTCCAGCGAATTTTCAGAATATAGCAGAAACGTTGGGAAACTTGCACATCGTTAGGAAAAGCTTATTTCAACATGGTTTTTTAAATTTCTTAATCGAAAGTGAAGAAAAACTAATTAGCAACAATTTTTTTGTTATTTTAATTATCTTGATTAAATGTCTAATATATAGGGCTGTTTCATGAAACGATATCTTTAGCCATTTGCATTTCGTAATGAATTTCGTAATGATGTACTTATCATCGAAGTCATATTTAAAAATAGATATTTAACCAGCCATTCGTTACAAAGATAAGATTCGACTTATGATAATTGATTGTGACGTGGTATTTCAATCTGAATAAAAACAGTTCTTAGTATTTATTTAAGGAAAAATCACTTATTGTCCATTATACTATCGCACTTCTAAAAGATTCGTTATCCTATCAAGTAAGTAAGTAATTTTCATCTTGCGTTTTACTCAGTTTTAGAATAAGCAGACTAAAGATTGAATTGTATAAATTTACTGGGTATAGCGAAAACTCGTAATATTTATCCTGAAAAAGCACAACGAAACAAACTCGACACAACGAATCTTCGTTGATTCGTTTGCTTTCCTCTGTTAATCTTTTATTCATATTTATCAATTCTCTTTATTAATTATCATACTGTAGTTTGATTATCACGAATCACGTTAAGATTTCCGATTTATCCGAATATTTTTATTATTGTTCGAGCAATCCTGGTAGATTTCTATATTTTTTTTTTGTCAACAGATGACGCCACATTCCATTCTCTAGGAATACTATGTGGCGGGTCAAAACAAGCCCTTCCACAGGCTGCCCACCCCTGCGGAGGGGTCAGCCGGATTGTGGAGGACGGGGATCGTCGGGCCGGGCCCGGACCCCATGATAAATATTTTCAAGGGGTGGGACCCGAGACTCGAACCCGAGTCTTCCAGAGTGGAAAGCCAAAGCGTTTCCACGCGACCAATCCGGCGACCAGCAAAAAAGTTTAAAGAAGGAAGAGGAAGAAAGATAATTAACGAATAATATGCGTTCTGATGATCCTTGGCATTGATATGTAAACCAAAAATTTATTTATCAAATATTAAAATTTTCTCCATACTAAAGAAACTCGAGGGAAAGATATTCGAAGTTTCTCCATACTAAAGAAACTCAATGCAATTATTCGGATATTTTCTGAATATCCGAATAATTGCATCGAGTACAAAACTATCTACATACAGTACTCCTCATTTAACGACCAAATTCCATTTTCACTTGGTCGTAGAACTTGTTCGTATATATTTAGCACAAGTTACTCACCTAAGTTCTCACGGCTGTAAAGACAGCTGTGAGAACTAAGGCGAGTAGTATTTTTCTCCGTCAGATTTTCGGAACTGCATTTGGGAAAAACAAAACTTTCCGTTAAAAAAAAGTCGTAAACTCGCAGGTAAGTTTGATTACTCGATAAACAGGTAAGACGTTCAGTGAGGAGTACCTGTATCAGATTATGGGTATTGATATTTAATTTGTAAAGTATCTAGGCTTCTGTTGCACTCCTAGTTACAACAAGCTAGAATCTGATCTGTGCTAATAAGCCTTTGAGATCAGTAATCGTTAGTTTTAATTTTTAAGATTTCTGAAAAACTAAGTATATACCATCTAATTTGATTAAGATAAATTTCTGATTTTAAATAGAATTTTTGTACGTCAACATATTGAAGAGGGATGTAAACAACATCCGAAATGCATTTTTAGAATTTTGCTGTATAAACGTCTGTGAATAAAAATCTCATACTATTAAAAATGTGTCCCTATTGATCTCTGAATGAAACATAAGAGTTTATGTTCACGTTTTACTAACATCTTTTATCGTCTGCGTATTGTATCTTTGCATATGAATGGCCATATATTGTACGTTATGTATCATTGAAAATATTGTTTTAATTTTAAGTAGTTCGAAAAATCAAAATTAATTTACCATATCAAGTATCTCAAGTTATATATTTAGATTATGTGTTCATGATTAACAGGCAGCGAATTAAATATGCATGATGATTTATTATACTTAATCAATATGGCTTTAATTTCCTTAATTATTTTTCGTTAAAATTACTGAAATAAAATTACTGTACTTGTGTTTGAATTTTCTTAAAAATACACTTCAAATTTTGGAGAACGTCCTTTACTTTTCATTTATTAAAATAAACCAGCATAGATGTCATATTCAATTGACGTCGATGATATGATACGATGGCGTCATATCGTCGTATCAGCAACGCGACTATCTGAAGCCATTGTTGCGTCATAATATTGTCACAGTATTGTGAGGTAATGTTAAGGGTATCAGTGTTGCTCGGATATTCCAGGTATATAATACAAATTCTGTGTCAGCTTGTACGTTATCGTAAGTTCCAGCATTCTGGTTACTAATACAAAAATTTTAAACTAACAAGTAAGTGAATTTATGCATCAGGTTGGTATGAATTTATGCTGCCGAATTACATAGGAGGTACTTTTGACTGTGACAACTTTTAGATCTCATCGTTTAATGATCATGATGGGCTCAAAAAAGTTGAACGATAGATAATAATTTGATAATGCACTATGCAGTATATATTATTTTATTATATATTCTAATTTATTATATTCAAAAATATAATTCTCATTTGTTTCGGTTGGCATGAAATTCAAATATTTTATTTTCAAATTCAAATTACCATATATGGATATTCAATAAATTTTGAAATGTTAAATCCGAATTGTAAATTAATCGCCCCACAAGTAAATTATAGAATAATCATTAGCGAAGTATTTCGAGACATGACAACTTAAGGAGCGTTGGAAGGGCCTTCAATAGAGCACACAGACTCTTTCCAAGACACTGAAATTAAAACATTATAACATTAAAAGTTCTCTTCTATGCATTTTTCGAGTTACAATGAATATTCGCTAAATAATACATTTTTCGCCATAATATAACGAATCAACATCCCATTTATCCTCATATATTATTTGGCATATATTAATTATAACTCGATAAGAACTTTAGTGAAACATGTATTATTGATAGATGCAAAATATTCATGATGTTTAATTCGAATATTGGTTGTTTGTACTTACTGCTACAAGATTAGCTGCATTGGTATCCTATAAGAAGAATGGTGAATTTATATTTTAACAATCAGTTTACAGAATAATTAGGAACATAAATCTCATCATAAGAGATATGTACTACTTACCTTCAGAAAAGTCTCGAGATACTGCATAAAAACAAATCTGTTATTAGGAATAGTCCTATGAGTAAATAATATAGGTGTTATGAATCAGAAACTTACCGCTTTAACATCTTTAACCAATGCAATAAGATCTACATCTTGTCTCTCCTCTTCAAATTCCTTGGCGGCAGATTCCGCATTTGCAACTATAAAATACAAAATCAATATTTCGTAAATAAAAAAACAAATGATGTAAATTCTAAATATTATAAGATTGATTGAAATAAACTTACTTGCATACAGAAAGCAGGCGACTGACAGAACAAAGAAGAACTGAACTGCTGTAGTTGTTTTCGTGATGGTAGATCCAATTGACTGTTGGTGCAAACTCTCCTCCTTTATATAGGAACAACTTAGCGATTAACGTCAAAAAACATTTGCTGGCTTTTGATTTATGTTTATCCAGATGTTGGAAATTCAAATTACGCTTGATATCTTTACTGTTTCAAAATTATTAAAGTAATTAACTAACGTAGAATTTCACAAGAAATTCGGTATTTACGAATGTGACATATTATGAAATTTTAATGTAGATTTGCAGAATTCAGAAATTCGAATGGCTTTTATTATTATTGTAAAAATGTTTTTAAATTTTCGAAGAAAATTGCATTGTCTTTAATCGGCATATTTTATTGACTCATAATTATATTTGGCGAAGAAACTATAAATTTGAAAACTTAATTATCCCTGAACTCTTAGAATACCAATCGAAACTATGTAGATTAAAAAATAATAGTTCTGTGGACATAAACGAAATATATCAATTTTAACGGAAGAAAAGTAATAAAAAGTTCAAAATAAATTTACGAAGAAGAAATGTTATGGAATATTTCATTCCTCATAATAAAGTACAATATGATATATTTGAAAATTACTGAAAGAAAAAACAAATTTTAAAAAGTTCCAGATGGGATATTTTATAGATGATCAACAGTAGTATGGGTAGTTTAAGCAAATAAGTTCCCAGTAAAACATGAACCTCAACCATCACATTTCAATGAGGAACGGGATGAGACAAATTCTTAATAGAACAACTCAGTATTTTGATATTTGTATAGCAGAATCTGGATATGTATTTCTGATGTTTTACGTTCCTGGTTAATCTTTTGGCGTGATCTCACTCAAAAAAGGTAGAAAAGTACTGATCTACTTCTTATAGAATATTTTTTCCATTTTGAAACGGAAAGAATAAAAAATTGTTTTTCCACTCGTTTCACGTCAACATTAATTAAAATAATATATCACAAACTCACCAAATGGATGCTTATATAAATCTTTAATTTGAAAAAGTTTAAGAAAATATTAGTCGTGTTCATTTTAATAATTTCATTTATTAGTAAAATATACGATATTCAGTTCTGACGATTCAATGTTTTCATACAACATGACATTGAATTCGTAGTTTGAAAAAAAAACGTCAAAAATTATAACTGGATTTTTTTTTCAAATGTCAATAATAAATGAGACACGATAAAAAAATATATAGAATTGTAGAAAATATGACATAGATATCCATCATTTGATATGTCTCGAATATAACTTTATTAATTAGAACTTTAAATATAACTTTTCTTAAACATCTATGAATTGTTTTAGTTGAAATCACAACATTAATACATAAATCTCAATCTGTTTAAGGTAAAGAGATTAAATGATCTTTATGCTAGTCCTCTTCTTTGCTTTATGGTAGATCCCCTTCCTTCTCTTCCTCTGTTGCCATCTATTTTTCTATCTTAATTTTTCTACATCATTGTTTGTTTTGCTAAATTTCTTTCCCTTCCCCTAAGTTGCTGTTATTTTCATTTTTCGTTAGAATAGAGATAATTCATTTCATTTTAATATTAAACATCCACTCACTGTTCTATGACAATATTTATGATTTTATAGATAAAAGTTTAAATCTAATGATAGCTGTTCCACTGTTTTATAAATCTCGTTATTTATGAAAAACAATTAATTATTGTTATGTAAATTGTCATATTAATTTTATTTGAAGAAATTAATTTAGAGGTTTAACATCAACTTATAAGTTGGTTTAAAGATTAAAAGTCTAAACGATCTTATTGCTACGATTTAATGCTGTAGTCGTATTTAAAACTATTGGCAGAATATATTTTCAACTTCGATATATTATACAACGCATTTATGCTTTCAAACATCTGCTGATAAATTCGAATGATTGCATATTCG
Source organism: Androctonus mauritanicus (assembly GCA_011317285.2). NCBI lineage: Eukaryota > Metazoa > Arthropoda > Arachnida > Scorpiones > Buthidae > Androctonus > Androctonus mauritanicus. The sequence continues at coordinate 9,846 of WUQG02044202.1, forward strand.
TAACAACATCTCTCTGTGACGATATATTTTATAAACATCGATGTGGAAACTTTTATGAAAGAATAAACGGAAAACAGTTGGTCTGCCAACTTACATAAATTTCCTAGATAATACTGTAATTTGCATTTAAATTTGATCGAAAACTATTAGGAATTTTAAATAACTTTCTGTACTTTATCGGTTTATTGTTACTCATTGCGTTATCTCTAATCCTAATCACAACGAATTTTCATGAAAAAATAATAATAATTTTAAGAAAATGTTTCCATTATAACCTTGAATTAAACCGAACAACTGTATAGGGTGACATTGAAACGCGATGTTAATTCCAACATACTTCTATCAGATAGAGGCGACGAGTGTGGTGCACAGTAATAGCTGTAAAATCAATTTAATGATGCAATACGGAATTACGAAAAGAATAATAGAAAATCGAGATTCGATTATGATATAAATGATGATTGCTAATCATATAAATATTTTTTTCAGCCATTGGATCAAGTGGTTAAACAGCAAAAAGAAATGCGCCTATATAATTTTCTGTAGAGATAAAGACAGTGTGATTGCTTGATAATGCGTATTATCAGGATTTTGATTTTTTTGAATCTTAGAATTATATCCGTTACAAATTCTACTATAAGGGCGCTTGCACACACACCGGCTTTCCCGGATCCGGTTCCGGCACCGGCACCGGATGCAA
>WUQG02044213.1:0-10544 GCA_011317285.2 Androctonus mauritanicus
ATTACTGGCAATTGTGTACTATAATATAAAAAAATTTCAGCAAAATCTGGGAGGGTGGAGGTTGGTCCTCCCCTTGTTAGTTAAAATTAAATAACCAAATGCAATACAATACAATATATATAGGATAGAAAATCCACAAACCAAAGATTAAAAACAACGCAAATAATCTCTAGCAGAATACTTTTGAATTAAACTGTAATTTCAATAATTATTTATAAATTTGAGCTATGGTGCAAAAACAAAAATTGTCGTAATAATTAATTTGTTTTAATTAGAGCTATGATAGTACCATTTAATATTTAATAATTAAACTATAATTTTTATTTCAGGAAAATAAGTAGGTAAGAATTATTAGATAATTAATTATATTAAATTAATTACTTAATTAAATTTATAAGTAATTAATAATTATTATATAAGTTATTAAATTAAAATATGTACACTGAAATATAATTATAAAATTAATAAACAAACACAGTTATTTCAAAATTACATTAATTACTGAGAATAAAATTTTATTGACCGTAAATGCTTTCTTACCAACTTGATTATGTTCAGCTCCAGCTACAATGAGATTTAATGTACTTTCACTCATTTGTCGACGTGTTGGATTAATAATTATATCATCATTAATCATTCCTATCCGTACAGCACCAATAGGACCTTTCCATGGAATGTCTGAGAGTGCCAAAGCTGCAGAAGCTAAATAAATTTAAATAAATGTATGAGTAAATTTAAATTTTAATCTTTTATAGATAATAAAATTTAAAAAGCTAACTAAAAAAATAAATATTATTCCTTTATATACATGTGCAATCCTTGCCTTTCATATACTACAGGTACTCATTTAATGTTGCCACATTTAACATTGTTTTCTATTATTCGGTGAGCAAACACAAATTAATCAAAATTAAAACTTTTTAAGATAGCAGAATGGAATAAAGTCCTATTTTCTTATGTTTCCTGCATAAGAGATAGAAAAATGTGTTGGAAATTTATAGTATTGTTGTATTAAAACTATGTAATCACACTTTTTATGAGTGCTAATTCATGTAAGCTACACAATATTGTCTATGACCACAGTATAAAACTGTTTCAATAGTTCAGTCAATCAGATTCACTTCATGGAAATGTTTCGATTTTTCAAATCAGAGCATCTGGAATGAAATCTCACATTGAAAAATTATTTGAGTGTTTGAGCCTGGATTGTCTATCTTTTTCCTTTACAGTCTAGGTTGGTCTTAAAAATATGATATGTGATAGAAATGGCACTATTATTAGTGAACAATAGAGAATTGACCTTAAGAAATTTTAATCATGGACACAGTATGAATTCTAAGTATTTTTTATTAGAAAATATTCTTTCTCATAAATTCTAAGATATAACTGCTATATAACATTTTCCAATAAAAATTTTCCAACTTAAATAATGCTTTTTGTTCATTTAATTAAATTATTGATCAATATAGTAATGACTAAATGAGAAAATTACTAAATAGTATCAATTCTAGCATTAGAAAGAAAACACTTTAGGAATATAATCCTGATTTATAATATTAGGCTTATATGTTTTCTGGTTTCACTTAATATTGTTTCAGTTAATGTTATGATTTTCAGGAACCTAATCCCAACATTAAATGAGGATTCACTTTACAATAAAACTCAGTTATAATGAGCATTACGGACTGGGAAGAATTGCTAATTATAAATGCTCTTCATTCTGTCCATGAAATGCAAAAATATCTACATGCATTTGTAATTTATATGCATATAGATATGCTTTTTAGTGTTACTATCATATTTAACTCACTTAATTTCTTTTTTTTTTTATTTTTGAAATCCTGCAATATGAAAAGGATAGAAAGACAACAGCTATGATGGAATCAAGATAAAGTTAAGGATGAATTCAATAAGCCAGGTCTGAATCCTCCTGATTAAACTAAAGGTGTGAGACCCAGATCTTTCAAAGTGATAAGCCACTGATTTACCAAGCAGTCATCTGGCCAACTTTTACTTTTACAGATTATCAAGAATGATGTACCATATTTGTTCTTTTTAAATAACATTGTCAATTATCAGAAAGTGCTTTCATGTGATAATACAAAATCTGTTAGTTGATGTAAGAAACTTGAATATCCAAAAAGTCAAGAACTAATTGTATAACAAAATTTTAAACTTATAATTAATTTAAATTTTAAATTTGGGGTAAAATGAAAATGAAATCATCATTAAAATATATTCTTTTTATTAAATAATTAAATTATTTACCTGCATTTATACTAACAATATCTGGATCATTACAACCATCAATTGCTAAAAGATTGCATACTACCTAAAAATAAAAATAATATTTTATAAATTTTTCATTTTAAGCAAATTTTAATGTTATAAATATTTAAAATTTTTTGCTTCTATAAATAAACTACAGTTGCACTTTAGATAATATATTACTGATATATATTAAAAATAGCAATTAGCAGATATAGAAAATATTTTTAATTACATCAAATGAGAATGAGAGAACTATTTCCCATAAAATATTAATAAAGTAATAAGAAAGAGATTCTACATAAGTACTATTTTCTTTCATAAACTATCATATTATTAGAATTTAATGTATTCACTGCTGCATGATTCAGAAATAAACTTATTTTATAACAACAAAAAAATAAAGAATTTAAAGCCTGTCTGTGGTTATATAGAGTGTGATTTATAAAAATATGTTATAATTCAGATAACTAATTTATAAGATCATTGTGATTAAAAAGCTCATATCCGATATAAATCTAATTACAAAATATAATAGTTTGAATCTTAAATAATTACGGAAACTATGAAAAAAAATTGCACAAGGCACTACAAACATACATGAAATTGCATTTGTATCATGAAATACACACTAACTTTAGTTCTATGTAATATAAAAAAAAAATGAAAAATTCATTTTTTCTGGTTTGAAGTATAGAAAAAGATATATAACTTCAGAAAAAGCATTTGAAAAATTTTATATGCATAACAATACTTGTGATTTTATAAAGCAATGATTTGCATGCATTTTTTTGGTTTTTTCATATTATTTTTGTTTCAGATTCTCCATAATTAATTGATTGTTTATTAAGATTAAAACTATTATAAGACCATAAATATTAAAAATAAGATCCACATTGATATGGACATTTTTTATTGACAATAATTCTAAAAATTAGTTCCTTAAATTATAGTAAATCTTCATAAATTATCCTATATGAAACATATATGAATTAAATTCTTAATTTTAAATATTAAACAACATCAAGAAGTTCTAAGCCAAATATAATAGTCAATGACTGACTGACTTATTACAGAAATTATTATGGCCAAAATTCAACTCATCATAGTTTCCATTCTAAGTTAGATATTATTAATCTGACAAATATATTCAAGAAAAATATTCAATAGGATACTATGTGCCAAATCTGAAGTTTCAAATCCAATTAATAAACAAATTAGAGGGTTTGAAATAGTAAAAATAAAAGTAAAGCAGGTTGGTGTTGGATGTTTGCTAATAATGAAGTTTTTTTAAGTTAGTAGATTCAAAAGGAAAAAAATTTTTAAAGGATAATTATATTTTCCAATTACAGAAATTAATAATTGTTCTGTATGTTTTTAAATATGTTAGGTAAAAATTAGTACTTTAAATATTACATCATCTATATAAATTTTAATAATGTTTTGATCAATATCATTTTTTTGTTTTTACTTTCTCCTTTTCCTCCTACTACAGACACCTCTATAGATTGAATCATTCAGCTGATTTCAATAAAATCTGAGTTATAGATATTCTTTAAATTACTTGGTTCCTTGAAAAGTTCAGCATAAGATAAAAATAAAAGGGAAAAATGAGGATCTCTTTGCCATTAACTCTCTATAGATCACATTGCCCAATTTCTTTTAACTAAATTCAGAATATATATATATATATATATATATATCTAAGCCTAATTATATTTTTCTAAAATTTATTCCAATGTTTCAATAGGAGCTTGTGTTGAAATTAAAAAATAGAAATTTTACAAACACATTATATTATGTAAAACTATAGGAGTGCTATTTTATAAAATCTAAAACAAATATATGTTGAAAATAACTAGGCAATAAAAGACTATTATTTGTTAAAATCAAGATACACCTTCCCACACTGCAAATAGGGCATTTAAAATATAATAAAATTTTTAGCATATAAGAAATAAACGATTTTCTAACAACATTTAGAAATAGCATTTCAATTTTTATGCTTTTTTGTTTTTCTATAAGTAAATATCAATGAAATTAATTTTAGAATCAAAAATTTGAAATAAATTTTTTAAAACAGTCCAATAAAAATTAATGATAATAATAATATATAAAAATTTCAAATCAATATATTCAAAATATAAAAACATTTTCAGAAACAGATAGAATATTATAATTTATAAAAATTCATTTTTCTTTGTATAAATTTTTCATAAAATTAATTATTTTGTTTTTTGTAAAAACTTTCTTCAAATGTATACAAATTGAAAATATTAATGCTTTTTAAATTGGCATTTCTATTAGTAAATATGGCAATTAGCCTATATATATAAAGCTGAATGTTTGTATGTATGTACGTATGTCCAGTTTTGAAATCGTACTTTCAAATGAGTTATAATGTTGAAATTTTGCACATAATCGTGTAATGCTATTACTTTAATATGAAAAATCCAAAATTCGTGATAAGTCCCCTGGGACAATTATGATTATTATTATTACTTTTTTGGAGAGCAGAGACAGCAAACTTTTTCTGCCAGGGTTCGTTTTGTTGCAAAATGGAGTCGCATACACGAGCATGAAGTAGACTGAAGAAAATTCAAAAAGGAAAAAAAAAAAAACACGAAAATGATGCTTCTAGAAAGTGTTTTGAAAGGTCTTCTAGAAATTTAGAAGAAACTCAAGTAAGTCGGAATGAGTAAAAGAACACTAGATTAAAAGTGATGTGCTCGGCCGTCATGAAAAACAATCCGAAGAATCTGAGAATGAAAGGCTGCTAAATTACAAAGAATGATTTCTGTTGCCATAAGCAGGAGAATATATCTTAAAAGCAGCATTTGTGTGGCTTTTAAGATATTCTCCTGCTTCTATCTTAAGATATTCTCCTGTTCAAATTTATTTCTAATATTTTTTCAAATAAATAATTGAAAAAACTAATATAAGAATATTCTTAAAAATACTTCTTATAAAAATTTGAGAAATATGTATAAAATTATTACCTGAGTTTCATAAAAATAACCTTCTGGAAATAAAGGTCTAATAGATCTATCTATAAATAAATTGTATAATTATTTAATAACAATATTAATATTTCATAAAATTTAAAATTAATTTTATATATCACTTTATAATAATTATTATTATTTTATGTTCTGAAAAAAATATCTTTTATATATTTTTATAATTATAAAAATTTATTTGCATAGATAAAAAATTATTTTAAACAAACAAAAATCCCAATGCAATTTTTATAAACTTCCAATTTTATTCATACAGTAGATTCTTGATTAATTAAACTGTACAGGACTGGATCTTAGGCCAGATAAACAAATGGTCAGCTAATCCAAAAACACATACAAAATATCATTTATACATTATAAATTAAATAAAAAATATATATATGTACTGTATATATAATATACAAGTATTTATTAAACATTTGATAAAATGAGAAAAATTTAAAATTTAAATTAAGATTAATAAAATAAGAAATTTCAATAAGAAAAAACTAGTAATCTTTATTTGTCTTTTTGATTTAAATTCTTTTTTGAAGCAAAATCACTCCATTTTTTATAAGAATTATATCAATACAATGCATTTTATTTGTTCCCAGAGTTTTTTAATTTTGTTTTCCTACTACTCATGACATTTGGAAAACTAATTTGCAGAAAAATCTCAATGAAAATATGGTCAATTAAAACAGTGGCTGAGTTAAGTAAGACCAGATAAAAATGAGTCTACTGCATCTTAAATACAATAAACTTTTCATAAAACCAAAACTACAAGTAACATTTTAAAACTCATATCTACATGGCCTTCTAGATTCAAAAATAAATTTTGAAAACAACTAGGCAATGGAAAGATGTGGGAAAAATAATATATATAATAATTAGCAACTTTGTATCTCTAGAAGAATATTTTTAAAGTTAGTATTTAAGACAAAATATTGAAAAAAATGATATATATAGTAATAATATATATGTAGGAATCTGAATAATAAGTTTCTCAAATAGATTTTTTTTTATTATTTCATTGAGGAAAAGATAGGAACTATTTTATTGTGATCCTAATATTTTCAGTACTAAGATATTTGACTTAATTAACTAAATTTTTGATAATGTAATATTTCTTACTTTCATTAAATTTTTGATCATTAGCAAACTAAATTCAAGAAATTTTTCATTGAGCACTAATTAAACTATTACAGAAGTTTAATGAAAATGTTAACAATATAAATTCTAAATACATCTTATTATAACAAAAAGAATTTAAATCTTTTTATTACTGCAATATGAAATTATTTTTCAAATTAAAATGTTTTTCTGAAAACAATTTCATCAATGTATTATCAACTCTATCTATCCATGAAATAAAACATTGAAAATTTTCATATATTCTGTAATTTTCCATATAAAATATTGTTTAAAATATTTAATTATTAACTATTTAGTTAAGATCGATGGATCAGTTACAAGACCCTTTTTAATATTTTGATTTTACATTTTTCAAAAATCAAACTTATTTCAATTCTAATCGTTGTAACATTAGTAGATATAGTCCTCGACTTACAATAGGATTCAGTTCAAATTTTGCCATCGAAAGTCAGCACAGTCATAACTCATAAATTCCCAAAATTTATGGATTTATCATTACAAATGTTTACTAGGACACCATATATTATCTTAATAAATATAACAAACACAAAAACTGCAAAAACCAGATACAAAAAAAAAAAAAATGCTATCCATATCAATCCATTATATTAGGGACTTGTTCTCATAAAATTGCATTGACTAATCATAGAATTTACTGATTACACTATATTGTAAGTATGAGTAATCATAAGATGAAGACTATCTCTAGTAATAAACTGATTTTGATCATTTTCAGCAAATTGATCCTTTAGTAGATTCTTATATGTCAGTTTCATTCAAATTGGATAATAATCACATATAAAAGATATACTTTTCACATATATACAGATATAATCCAATATTTTTTTTCAAAAGGCTTGTTTACCAAAATAGTTCCAATAATATATATGAATTGAATTTCATCAAATTAGGCAATAATTAGATAAGTTATTGCTAACTAATGTGAAAATTTTTCTCTTTTTATGTCGTTAATAATGACCAATATTGATCATTTTCAATAGATCCAAATAGTATATAAGAATTTTATTCAAATAGGATAATATATATGTGCATTATTATATTGACAGACAAGCCTAATTCATATATATTTTTTTTCCAATAGAACAAAAAATGTCAAAATAATAATAAAAGTTCTTTGCATACAATTGAGCAAATTTTAAAAACTTATTATTTTATTTATATCATCACAGGTTGTAATTCTATTCATAATATTTTAAAATAAATTCAAGTTTAATAAGAATCAAAACCTTGGTTCACAAGGATAATAATATCAATATATTCTTATGCATAACTGTGAATATGTTAATGGGAGTCAAACATAAGTTATAAAATAGATTTTAATAATAAAATTTTGGATCTAAAAGCTAGAACATTTTCAGATTAAAAAATAATAAAGAAAGAAGGCAAACTGGGAATATGACAATAATAATAAATCAATATAGAAACTGCTGAAGATTACATCTATTAATTATATAGGATTCACCCCAAGACAACTCAAAACATTATCTTTATAATTTATCTTTTTCATCATTAATTTTTTTTACCATATATACTGATAAAGCCTGCTTCTGTGGATACATGCTAGCCACCATATCTCAAACAAGAGTTGACAAAGAGCATGTTCATTCTTTTTTCATTTCATTCAACTATGAATCACAAGACATTCAAAAGTAAAAAGGTACAGAACATGCTCCTTTTCTTTTGCTTTTCCTTTCCAACGATTATGAATATCAATATTATGGAAAATTATTATATTTCACTATTATCTAAACATTAAATTTGAAATTACTTTAAAATTTAAAGCTTACCAATTGCTCTACTAGTTAAAATTTCTTTTTCAGTTGGACCCAATTCTTGTCTTAAAAAATTTGTTGGAATTCTTCCAGCAGCAGCAGTTTTCTGCCTATAATCTACCTGATTTGAAAAATATTAATTATATTTTAATTTAACATTTAAAATTTACAGATATTTGTTTAATAAATTAAAACATATTATAAGACTTCTTTTTGCAAAATCTAAATAAAAGGACACCAACAAGCACATGCAGTGAGATAAACTGTATTCAAAAATGTTTTTGGCTATCCACAAAGCCTATTTAGTTAAACTACTCTTTAACTAAACAGGCTTTGTGGCTTTGTAGTTTAACCAACAACAGGCATATACAGTGTGATAAATTGTATAGGCCTGTTGGTCTTTTTATTTAAAACATATTGTTTTAATATGTTATAATTTAGTAAACAACTATTTCATTAATAACAAAATTTATGCCTCAAACAAATGAAATCACATGTAATTTTCTTATAATTTTGTTTTCATGTTTTATTTTAAGAATACATAATAATTCCTAATAAATTTAAAAAAATTTATAAACAAAGGAGTATTAAATATTGTCTATGAATAACAACATATACAGTATATTGATCATACTACGAATTATATAGTCTAGTATAAAATTTAGTCACAAAACCACACACTATGATAATACTGATTTCATGGAGGAAATAATTTAAATTTTAAAGAAAAACTTTTCTCAATTGCAAATATCAGAATTTTTATTTCATTTTCTAAAAATTTACTTTTTTATCAATTTAAATCATATTCATATATTCTTTAAATCATTAGACAACTTTATAACAACAATATTTAGTTAGTTAATCCAGATTTTCAATATACAAATAAATTTATTTGGATCATCTGTATATCCAGAAGTTGAATATGAAAAATGAGACCTAAAGTATTTACATTAAATTTATTATTTTAATCATTAGAAATTTAGCAATGTAATTAATTTAAAGCAAATTCAAAAAATAAATTTAAAATAAAAAAAAATATGAAACAGAGTTCCGATAACCCTAACTTTTAGTTTTCTAATATTGTACATTATCCAACTTGGTATATAAAATAAAAATAATTTATGGTAAGATGTTGCCATTGAAATTGGCAACCTCTTATCACACAGGAAAGAAAAGTAATCTCCAATCATTTATTTTACAATAAATAATAAATGCAAGCACTCCTCTAGTTATGAACATAATTCATAGATAAGTTTTGTTTATAAATTGGGTTGTTCATAACTCAGATAATGCTGTTATTTTCCAAAAGTACTGAAATAATTTTATACACTGTATATTGTAATATATTTCACAATTGAACCAAGATTTTTAATGAAAAATTCTGAATATAAAGCAAGGAATTGTTGATGTAATTGCCATCTTCTTGAAATATTGCTATAATGTATTACTTTGTAATTTTACATTATAATGATTGTTAGAATATTTTGCTATCATATTGCTTAAACTATTGAAGTTTTTGAAATTTTGCGAAATTTGAAAATGAAATTTTATATTTGTAAATATGAATATTTGTAATTAGAATGTTCATAACTAAAGGAGCACTTGTACTGTAAATATGAAAATAATATACAGGTATTCCTCACTTAACAACAGAGTTCCAATCTCATGACTTAGTAAGTGGTAAGTGTTAATTTGTTTGTATATACAATATTTAGAACAAGTTCAAACGTATAATCCGAACAAGCACTAACTCCCTCTGGTGAATAAATTTGGAATAAACTGTACATTAATAATTAATATTTAATTTAAACTATGGTTCCACCATCTATTGGATTAATAATTAATTAAATAAATTTGGATTAAAGTGGCGCCATTATTTTTTAATAATCATACTATAATTTTGACTAATTTTCTGAAATTAAAAATTTGCTTTGGCCTGGAATCGAACCAGGGACTTCGGGATAATGCCCCAATGTCTTACCAGCTAGACTACCAAGACACCGGCAGATTTCCAATTTCAGAATATATTTAATTTAGAATTATCGGACTTGGCTGATTGCGGCACTCCCGGACGGGCTGTCTGCCCGGATAGCGCCAAGGGGGCCGTGTCTAGATTAGCCCATCCGGGAACCGCCGCAGTCAGCCAGGTCCGACAATTCTAAATTAAATATATTCTGAAATTGGAAATCTGCAGGTGTCTTGGTAGTCTAGCTGGTAAGACGTCAGGGTGTTATCCCAAAGTCCCTGGTTCAATTCCAGGCCAAGGCAAATTTTTAATTTCAGAAAATTAGTCAAAATTATAGTATGATTATTAAATAATAGATGGCGC
>WUQG02044224.1:0-10544 GCA_011317285.2 Androctonus mauritanicus
CAGTTTATGCAAATATTGTATTAATATTATTTATTTTATTTTTTGGGATGGTGTCCGTAAAATCTGAAGTCCGTAAATCGAGGTTTTATTGTATTTAAAATATATATACAGTGAAGTATAAAAAAATGTTACCAGAATATCTTTAACATTTGTCTTCTAAATTTACAGTGAATTTACAAATGATATTTAGGACTAGCTAGACTTCAGAGATGATTCAAGATTTGTGTAGATAAGGATCACTCTAATTTCATCACAAATTCAGATATAAATTTAGGAGATGAATGTTAAGATATTCTGGTAATCAGTTTTAAAATAAGATTCTCAGTTTCAAGATGGATTTACACAAATATTAACTGACATATATATATATATATATATATATATAAGCTATATTAGTAATGAAATATAATTTTTATATTTGTAATTACCGATTAAACATAAGATAAAATTATGATAATATTTTCAGAAATATTTTATTTAATTAGTTTATTACTATATGATGATTTGATGACATGTCATTATTGATTATTTTCTGTACTTTTGAATTACTTATTTTTAATATTTTGTATAAATTATCATTATTGTCTAATAAATCAGATTAAAAAAACACAAATTTCCTGGTATTGAATAGATTATTTATCATCATTTACAGAAAAATGAATAGATTATTTATCATAAGTTACAGAAGAGTTAAGATATGTTTTGAATGTTTTCTGATAATAGCTGAAACTCATTTGTCCTTTGAATTTTTTGCAATTGTGTTGCAAAATATTAACACAAATAATTTGATAATATAATCTTTGTATTTTATCCAAGATAAGAATTTAAATAAAATTGTCATAATTAAAATTTTTAAATATGTTTAGTAAAGTTTATGAACAAAACCATTATTAATTATTAATCATTCATTCAATTATTACTTTTTCTTGAAATATGACCATTTTAGGTCTTATTTAGAAGGAAAAAAATAACATTGATATATTATTTATAAATCTTATTAGTGCAATATCATGTTAACTCTTCCTAAAATCTGATCTAATCTAATAGTTATTATTTGCTATATGCTGACATTTACTAACTTAGGTGTTATAATCATATATATTTTTGAATGAATGCTAAATTTACATATTACTGAAATTTGGCTAATCATAGAAAAGTAATTGCTTTTTCTAAGCATTAGCATATAGATTTTCCTTGATTTATTGCAATTATGAAATAATTCGATTTTAAAAATTTATCAATAACTTATTGTTTTAAATTAATAATGATAATTTCTTTGAAGTGTGGGAATTCATCTTATGTAAAATAATTAATCACACAAAACAAAGCTCTTTTACAGATTAAATAATTTATTATTATACTAAGAGTTTTTGACTGATCCAATTCACTAGCATAAATTATTTAAATAGTGTATTTTGTGTAACTGAAAATGAACAACTGAAACAGTTAAAAATAATATTTTTATAATGAAATATTTAATATGTGAAAAACTTATTTTTTAATAATTAATTTCATTGAATTCTACATGTCTTGAATAAAAATAATTTAAAAAAGCACCAAGAATATTTATTCAGAAAACAAACAATTTTCAAAATAATTTGTAGACATTTTGGCATTAATGTCTACCATCATATATATAATATTATATCAAAATATGTATACTATTGTAAAGTATCTAAATAATCATCAGCATTTCTTATTTCATCCACTGCTGGGATATATATGCTTCCTTTTATTTCCAGATATACTTTTCTCATGCAATCTGCATCCACTGGGAATCAGTTATTTTTCGTATATCATCTCTCCATTGTTTGTATTGCCTTCTAAGATATCTTTTCCCTCATTTTAGTTGCCATTCTGTAATTCTCTTAGTCCATCGATTATCAATGGACAGAGATATGGTCTGCTCAACCACTTACTGCTTCTAAATACTACCAGTATGTATGTATTCATATGTTGGTCTTGTTGTCTCTCTTGATGAATCCTAACATATATCCTTCCGTGCTTCTTTGATTGTTACTAGTTTCTGTTCCATTTTCTTTGTAAGGGTCCATGTTTCATTTCTACATATCACTGATAGTATGCACATGTTGAAGAGTTTCCTTTTGAGGCATATTGGTATCCTATTGTCCCTTGGGAAGATACTATGTTGGCTGCAGACATGCCATCCTAATTGCATTCTATGTTGAATTTCTCTCATCTGGTCTGTGTGTTGTGATTACTAGTCTTTAGCACTTGAATATTCTTCCATCTTTCAATTGTCTAGCCATCTATTTTCACTGGGTGTAGGATTACCTCTGTGTTGAACATTATCTTTGTCTTCTCGTAGTTTGCAGTCCTATTTTCTCACTTTGTCTTCAAATCACTCAGCATTTTCTACAGTTCATTTGGTGTTTGAGCAAATAGTATTATGTTGTCTGCAAATTTCAGATTTTTGAGATACTATCCATTAAATATTAATTCCTTTGTTCTCCCATCCATTTATTTGTTGGAATATTTCTTCTAGGCAGGCTATGAACAGTTTCAGTGAGATGCTGTCTGCTTGATGAACTCCTCATTAGATTTTTATTTTCCTACTATCTTTATGTAATCATATTATGGCTGTTGCTTCTTTGTAGATGATACACAGTAATTCTATATACTGGTGGTCTATTCCCTGATTGCTTAGTACTGTTAGGATTGCCTTTGCAGATACTGAGTCAAATGCTTTCTTGTAATCTATGAATGCCATACAGAGTGGGATGTGATATTCTTTGCATTTTTCTTTTTGTCAGTTGACAGTGTGTATATGATCCATCATCAAATAACTTTTTCAAAATTCAACTTGTTCTCTTAGTTGATTTGAATCCAGTAGTTGTTCCAACCTTTGTGTAAGGATGATTGTGAAGACTTTATATATTGTTAACAGTAGACTGAGAGGCCTGTAGTTTCTAAGATCTATTTTATCTCCCTTATATATCAGCACTGACTGCATTTTTCCAGCTGTCTGGTATCTGTCCTGTTCACATTCAATCTGAGGATATTCTGGCCAGTTGCTTGTAGACTAGTACTCCTCCTTTAGGAGTTTGATATTGATGTTGTCTTCTCCTGATGTTGTCCTTCCTTTGATATTGATGTTGTCTTTTCTGTACTTCATCTTTGTGAACTACTTTCTCAATTTCCTGCAGTAGTATTACTGGGATATCTTCTGTATTTACTGGTTTCGGTCTTGCTTGCCTCATTTGGTCTCTTAGTTCCTTATAGAAGATTGCTGCCTTTTCTGCTATGCTTTCTTGGTCGATGATAAATGTTCTATTATTGTCTTTGATCAATTTAGTTATTGCTTGCCAGTCATTATGTCTCTCTGTGCTGATTGGAGGCTATTGCTGCTCTCAATGGTCATTTGAATCCTTTCTACATCAAATCTTCGGATATCTTCTCCGATTCTCTTTTGTACTACTTTGCACATTTCTCTATATTCTATCTGGTTGGTAGTGAATTTGGTCTTCATCTTCCTTCTCTTTTCAATCAGTTCCAATGTTTTGGTGAATATATTAACTCAACTTCATATCAAAAATAGACTTTATATCATTTTTTCATGACAAACTAGCAAAATTATATTTATGGTTAATTTAGCAAAGTATTTCCCAATAACTGCTTTTTTCGTGTGTGTATTGTGTGTCCATAGTGTAGATTTACAAAAATTAATAAAGATGTTGTCTTGTAGGAGAGTAAGTGCAATTTTCTAAATGTGTTAAGTAAAAACTGTATTGTAAAGTACCATATTATATGAGGGTTTCCACAATTTTCTAATTGTGTTAGAGTGAAACAGTGTTATATGAGGGTTACCTATGTATGAAATAATATAAAATAAATAATCAAGCGAAGAATTAATTAATCAAATAATAACCAAATATCAATAGAAGACTATTTGGCTAATATTTGGTTATTATATAAAATCAATTAAAAATCTTATTTTAGAAAGACTTGAGTTTTTCTTTTAATGCACTGTGTCCTCTGAGAATAATGCATTCATATTCAAAATGTTCTCCAAATATATTCAAGATTAATATAGATAATTTGCATTAAAATAAAAATTCAATTTTATAAATATGTAAGAAAAATTTAAAATGTACAATAAAAATATAAAACACAATATAGATTTTGTATTTATTCCATTGAATTTTTCAAATGCAAACCAATTACATTTACAAAATACCTTATTTATAAAACTACATTTGATCTTAAAATCAGTAAGAAATTGGGAAAATTTGAAAAAAGAAAGTGTTCATTACAAAATTTATATCTTAATAAATTACTTTTATGTCTTTTAAATATCTTCATTATTACATTATAAAACATTTTAGTCAATGATAAAGATCATTTAGATATGTTTTAATAAACTATTCATTCCATCAAATTAAAATATTAAGGCATTCTGTCATTAAGCATGATAAGAAATGAAACCTAAATTAAAGTCATCTCTAAATTACTAACCTGGAGATAAAATGACAGCTGGAGCAACTTCAGATGTTACATTTTCTGTTTCAGTAGTTGTAGTATTAATATCACTACCACCAATCTAAAATTTATAATATACATAATTATAGCATAAAATAATATTTTAAGATGTGTTTTTGAAAAAAAAATTATTTTTATTTTTACAATTGATCCAATACTAGATATAGATGAAGTAAGACTATTGGTAGTTGATATATTAGAAGCATCTTGATTATGAACTCCAGCCATTACTATGCTGCCTGTGGATGGTAAGAGAGATGATTGTGCAGGAGTTACAAGGGGTATAGTGACAGATGGGCTTTGATTCATATTTGATAATGTTACCTAGAGAAGAAAAATTTTAAGCATTTAAATTATTTAAATGTTTAATTTTTTTTAATTTAAATAAAATTAAATTAAGGATATTATTTTTGAAGCAAATTAATTTTTATTCTAAAAAATACAGACAGAATGAAATATAAGCAAGTTTTTTAAATAACTGATTTTGAATTTTCTATTAAAAAAAATTCAAATATATAAATAAAATCTTAATATTAATTTGTAAGATTTTATTTATATAGTTGTGTAGAGAAGATGAATTTTGTGCTTTTTCTAATTTTTATTTGTTAAATTAAACTGCATTATATTTAAAAAATTGTAAAATATAAAAATTATCCCAAAATTAAAATATTTTTTAATATGATCAAAATTCAACAATAAAATCAATATATTATCAAAATGATATAAAAAACATTTAGAACTAACTGCAATATCTAAATTTAGTATTGGAAAATTTTTGGAAGAATTAAAACAGTATTTACTGATACCAAATCATAAATATGTTACGGATTCTTTGCATTTTACTACAGTAGAAATTTATATTTGATTTTGAATAACTTAGTTGTTTGACATGAAACAAGTAAATCAGTCTAAGAATAAGCAATACTTTTAAATGATGTTTATTCCTAGAACTTTAAATAAATCGTTTTTTTAGAGATTTGACTTCAGTAGATATGGAATCTATTACACTTCACCAAAGAAAACAATTTTTATATTAATATCAGAAAAATATTATCTGGTGAAGATTTAGATAACTGATATATTATTTCCATCCTTTGATTTATCAAAAATATGACAAAGAGAAAAAATAATATTTTATGTCAATAAACCATTTATTTATCATTATTTAACTCATGTTTACTTGTAATCTGTTAACTTAAAGAATTCTTGAATCTTTTGTTCAACTCTAATTCTGTTAAGTTATTTACACTAGAATGTATAAATAATTTGACAGAATTTTCACCACTTACTGCTATTAGCTTCAAATAAGTTTGAATTACTGCTGCTTAATGAAACTATTTTAGATATTATTGAATAGCCTTTCATTAAAAGTTACACACACTATTTCTGACTGAAATCTAATTTTAAAATTATTTATAAAGTATATCAGTTAAGAAACATATTCTGACAAAATGATTTCTCAAAATATGATTTATGCAATTATATTTTTAAAAAGTATAATTCTCAGTAATGAAGTTATTTCAGAAATTCATTAAAATTATATGCCAGAACTACAGTTAACAGTTAAAAAATTAAAATACATATTAGAATTATAAATATTTAGCAAACTATTAATTACAGTGAATCCTCATTTAGCATTGTTTCACTAAATATCATTTTGATATTATGTCCCTAGCAAAATCAAAATTAACTAATTAAAAAATTAAAAATTTTAAGACAGTTAAACAGAATAAAATTCTGTTTTCCTATATTTCCCTTCATAATAGATAGAAAACAAGATGGAAATCTATAAATTATAAAAAACAAGGTAACCATATTTTATACGAGCACTAATTGAAATATAATATTGTCTACGAACTATATATTAATTAAACTATACAGTACAAAGAATATTCGACCTGACTAACCGTAAAAGTTTTGGCTTTCCATTCAAAGAATCTGGAATCAAATATGGAAACCATTTCTTGGAAAATTTATATGCTAGGTCAGTAGTTCTTAACCTTTTTCAAGTTGAAGAATACTTTTAATTATAAAAAATTTTTACAGAATATCAAAATTAATAATATTTATATAATGTTACACAATATTAAAACTAACAATAAAAATATGCATGCAGTTCTTAACATATGTCTTATTAAAATTTATAGATTATATATATTTCATAATTTTGCAGAACACTTGTGAAAGATAGTGAATTAAGAACAACTATGCTAAGTAAATGGTGATTTTGGTTTCAGAAAATATGTTATTTTCTTTCAGTTAAAGTCATGGTTTTGGGAATCTAACTCTGATGTTAAATGAGAACTCACTATACTTAAAGTTTTTGGATTATTTTATCCTGAGAACTGAATTTTTACAAATTTCACTATGAAGAAACTTTATATATTATCAAAAATTTAATTTCTAAAATAATTTATATTTAATAATTATATACTTCAGAAATCAAATTACAAATATAAATAATTAAAATTTACTAAATTAGATATTCCAATTCCTAAATTGGTAATATTAACAGCAGATATCAAATTCTGTGGAGGTGACAAAAGACTATTTGTTGATATGCTTTGAGAGAGATCAGTAGATGATGGACTGCTTACTGGAGAAAATACAATCTCATTTCCACCTAAAGAAAATTATCATCATCATAAAAATGCTTATTATTATGAAAAAAACATAAATAAATGAAGCATAATTATAAGTACTAAGCAACTAGCCTTGATTATTGACAGTGGCCGAAGGACTCCGAGCCCTGAATATAAGTATGAATATAGATATTGAAAAATATAGCTATTTATATAATTTTAAAATTGTTTCAAGCTTACTTAATTTGAGAAAGTGAAGATGAATCTAATGATGTAACTGATGTGGCTGCCGATCTGGAAGATCCGGTAAGATCTAAAATATGTATTTTATAAAAATATGTCGCATAATTATTTATATAATTTAACAGAATTTGTATCACATACTATTATTAGCTTCTACTGAGTTTGAGAAATTACTGCTGCTTGGTGAAACTAATTTGGATATTATTGACATCTTTTTAGTAAATGTTACATCTGTTGTTTCTGACTGAAATTTAAATTTTCATTTAGAAATATATTTATAATTTAAAAATTAAATTTGAAAGTTTATCAATAAAGAACTAACTGTTATTTTTGCATTTTCTGATGAGGTAGAAGGAATTTCAGTTTTTATATCAACAGATGTTGAACTAATAACTGCATTAACAAACTCTGCAGGTCTAGGAGTGTGAATTATCTTAGGTGGTTGGCCAGGAACAGAATGTGTAATTTTTACATGTTTACGACCTTCTTCAGTAAATATTTCTGTAAACTGATCAATATATCTAATTTTTCAAAGACAGAATATTAGAAATATACTATATAAATAATTAATATTAATTATTAAAAATTTAACTTACTTTTTTACATTAATATAGTTTCCTAATTTAAAACTGTAAAAATAAAAATGATTATTTAAAAAATTTAGTGTGAATAAAAATCAATAGCGTGTATTGCTGATAAAATCTAGAGATCATGTTAAATGTATTAAAAATTAAGTATTTAAAAATAATAATAAGATATTTTGCATTATATTTTTTCAAACTCTGCAAAAATTCTTTGTTAATGCTACTGCAATACAAAATATTTTTTTACATACCAACAACTTGTTCCAATCTGTTGTGCATCTTGTCCAATACATAATTTTCCAAAATATTCTTGAGATGAAGCACGAAACAGAATTGTTATGTGAGTATACTGTTTTTTTTCTGGATTTTTATCTGCTTCCATAATATATTCTTCTACAACAGACTATGATAAATAAAAATGTTTAAACAATTTTCATAAACATTTTAGGATGAAATTAATATAATTTTTATATACCAAATCATGATCTGTTGCTGTATATTCTTTAAGATCCTTCAGGCAAGTACTTGAAGTAGCATATTTCTCAACCTAAAAGAAAAGACAATTGAAAAATAATATAGATCAAAATAAATGGAATGGAAAATTACATACATCTATTGATTCTGGAGACTTCAAACTGATTTCTTGTTGTTTCCAATTATCAGTAACCTATGCAAATTAGATATTAATAAAAATGGTTTCTTCATCTCTCAATATTTCTTACACTATATTTTTCAAATTAAATCATACCTGTTTGGATAATTTTAAATTGACAAGAGGTTGACTACTGGATTTATTTCTACGCTTTGCAAGAAAATCATATAATTTAAGATTTGGAGGTGCTGGACAATGTTCAAACTTTCTTTTTTTATTAATGTTGGCTTGGGAATGTTTTCTAGCTAACCTATATTTAAGATTTAAAACTAAATTATAACTACATCTATTATAAAAATGTATTGTATAAAATCATAATTAAACAAAATTCAAATTTTTCTACTTCTTAAATGATCTTCTAGAAAACAGGTGCTTGCGATGATGTAAGTGATTAGCTAATATTGCAACAGATACTGATGGATTAAGGCATAACGGTTCAGAAGTAGCTAAAAGTAAAGCTGATTCCAATGCCTGTCGTTCATCCCAGGTCCATTTCTGTCCATCATTAGTAAGCATTCCAACATCACTTATTATCGTCTACAATTATAAAACTCTTTAAATATTTATCTACAATAAATATCTACAATTACTTAATAAAATTATTTTCCTCTTGATTCCATCTCTTAAAAAGTGCTGACTTCCATTCAATACATTATAATGAATAATTTAGATTTTGGTTTTTAGCTACATTTTAGTGATAATCATCAAGGAAATTTTTCATAAAAACTACCAAATGTTTTCTAAACACTCATAGTTTTGTGAATGAAAATTGATTACAAATGTAAGCCAACTTAATTTTTAAATAAAATAAAAGATTAGGATATTTAGCATTAAAAGCATTTAATTATACTAAATGAATTAAAACATAAAAAAATGAAACCAATAGTTAGTTATTTGACTCTGCTTATATTCACTTGGCTTCAAAATTCAATAAATCATAGCACTTAATAGCAGTTTGAACCTATAAACATATTTATTTATTGTAACATTTTCAGAATACACTATCTTCAATGATGTTTGAATAACTACAGAATGTATTTAAAATTTTTATATCAGTACTTTGGATATTCTAAAACCAAACAATGCATTTCAAATGTAATAAGATAAAGTAAAATGAAATATAATGAAATAAATTAAATTTATAAAAATGATATTTCAGAACCTCTGAAAGCCATGGCTAATCATCATATGATGAAGTATTAGCTGGGATGGGAACACCTCATGAAATCTTTTACACACTTCTCAAAAACTACTGTTGGTGATGTGTTGCTTTACTTGTCACATTTTTTCATCTGTTGAAAACATAATTTGATCTCTGTAATTCTGATTTTGCAGTACAGTATGTGATGTTAATGATGTGAAGAAAGACAAAAACGTAAGGATTAAAGAACAGCTTCTGATTCCAACTCAGCGTGAAACATCAATTTCCATACCTATACACTACTATGCAAATATTGAAGTTGTTGACAACCTCCAGTTGTCAACAACTTCAATATTTGCATAATGAAATAGATGAATAAGTGTAGCAATGGTACATTGAAAAATGAATCAGCAAAGGAATAGATGATATGATTCAGTTTTCAGCACAACTAGCAGATTTCATATGGTGCATTGAAAAATGAATCATCCTGTATACATTGGAATTAGTGATACCAGATATGTTGTCCACAGGCATATCTGAAATCACTATAATGTACTTTTGGAGAATATTGGTGCAGTTATTGATATGAAAAACATTAAAAAATAAAAATAAAGTTATGCTATAAAACAGAACTGTACAATAAACAGCATGATGTATCTTATGTCTTTCTGTCAACTGCTTTAGGCCCGGGCTCCACTACATCTGAAAACACGCCTGAAACAGAAAACTGAAACTGAAAGTGACACAGCTTCTGGTTTGTACGCTGTATCTTTGCCAGAAACTCACCTGAAAATACAGTTTAAATAAATTTAACGTTTCAGTTTCAGGTCTAACTACATAAC
>WUQG02044235.1:0-10544 GCA_011317285.2 Androctonus mauritanicus
CAATAGTTAGTATGCAAGAGCTAATTAAATAAAACATATTACAGGTGTACGAATACTTATGACATTCACTGTATATAAACACAATATAAACCATGGAAGAATGACAGCTTATAAAATTAAAATCTGTTCATTACATCCTGCCTTAGTGAGTTTTTTATATTTTTTTGTTCACTATATTGGACGGCGATAGAAATATGCGATTAGTATTAAGCTTCATTGAAATTTTTATTTATATAAATAATTTGATGTTTCATTATGGTAATACCTGGCATTATTTCATTTTCGTTAAATTTTGGATTATTTCTTAACAATTTTTCAATCATATTTTAATCAAAATACGTTAAAAATAATTAAAAATATATAAAAAAGCATTTATACTACAGAATAACTCACTCTATCCAATTACGTAAAACTGTCAATGGTACACCATATTTTTTTGACTTCTCTTCAATATCCATTTATAGTAATTAAATTTTAAAATAAAGTCAATAATTTAAAGTAAAATAAAAGTTTCGAAAGCAATATTTCATCAGATTAAGTAATATCCGATCTTTTTTTGTCACATGTCATTTATTTTATTCATAATTAATGTAAGATTAAAATGCATTAAAATTCTATTATTTTTTCCATAATACTTCATCTTTTTTTTTAATCCTCATCTGGAGATTAAATCATCATCTAAATTTCTTTCAAGTTGATAAATTTTAAAGGAACATCATCGAAGTTTTGAGATCGTAACGTAGGCGGCGCTTGAGGTTGTAGATGGAGGAACAAGAGGTGAAAAAAGAAGAGGATCTGGCAAAGCGACTCTATACTTATCCTCTCGTCAAAGTATGATTTATTATTTATTCCATTTTCTTTTGATATTCAGTAGAATCTTTCCCGTAATATAACGGAATAAGTTTTTTCGAATTTTATTCTAAATATGCAATGAGATATCTGTTTATGATGATGATGGATAAGATGTACTGTAATGTATTAAAAGAATATATAATGATGATAAACATACTATTTGAGGATAAGGATTTACGTTCCCTGCATGACGACTATACTTTGTCTATATAGCAGGCTTTTTAATGAATATATGCAGAATCTTTAAACTAAAAATTTGTATTAGTCAATCTCTATATCATGGTCCAGGGATGCATGTATGTATTCATTTAAAAAGCCTGCTATAGTCAAAACATGACAAGCACGGAGGAAGGTAAACCTATACCCCAAAAATCCAATATATATTTTCTATATAGCAGTGTTCAAGTGATACAGAAACCCCTATATTCTCGATTATTATAATTTTGAAAAACTGAATATTGAATTTGCGAATGCAGACCCAAAAAACTTGCAAAAAAATTGGGTTTAGTTTCTTGCCACTATAGTTATTACTCTTCTAGTATTTTTGAATTAAAATAATATATTTCAAATATGTTAATATTTACACAGAATATAATTTTGTAGTGCAAATTAATAAATTATGAAAAAAAAGTCTGTCTATATTGTAATTAAAGTTTGACTAACTAAAATACAGATATATAGTCAAATGTTCTTATCCACTTGT
This sequence comes from Androctonus mauritanicus, assembly GCA_011317285.2. NCBI lineage: Eukaryota > Metazoa > Arthropoda > Arachnida > Scorpiones > Buthidae > Androctonus > Androctonus mauritanicus. The sequence goes on from WUQG02044235.1 coordinate 1,556, forward strand.
ATGCAGATAAATTTGCTATGTGAAAATATACAGTATTAAAGTTTTATTTGAAATGTTGAGATTGGAATGTTCATATTATTGCTATAGTTCATTGTTTTGAGGATCTGGATTTCATACTTACAAAATTTTTTGGGATCTCAGCCTGACATGTTCCTGTATCCTTTTCTTGCTGGCCAACTCTACCATGGCCACTCATTTGGGTAATCCATTGTGAGTTTTGATCATAGGCATATTTATAGGATGTGCTGGTGTGCACAGGCACACTAATATCTTAACATGAAATGGCTTTTATGATTGAGTATTTAATAAATATTTATTTTGAAAAAGATTAATAAAATTCCTTGGATGCACCTATAATGAAATGTGTTACATACATATTGCCTATCATATAATAACTTCTGGATGAATCCAACATATAATGAAAGAATGCACTTATCACTATATTATTTTGTAAGTTATTAAACAATTCACTTTTCTCAATAAGTTATAATATTTCTTTTTTTAATATGTTTATTTTGTATGCATTTAATATATCTTTATAATAATCAGGATTGAATTACTGCAGTAATATAAAATTAGATGTTAATGACTAACAAATTTGATTCAAAAATTAAGTTCATCCTATAGAACAAAAAATTGGAAAAAATCCTAAAAAAACTGTGAAGAGGCTGGACCCAACCATACTGAACCAACACCCTATGAACAGCAGAAAAATTAGGCACTCCTTTAAATGCTTTTTTAATATACTATGGACTATTAGTTTATTTTTAATTATTTTTATTTAGTTTTCATTTATTTTGATTATTTATTTCTATGGTAACCAACGATCTATGTACACGAATGTTCGATGTTCTGTTCTGTTCTGTTGTTTAATTTTTTGTTATCATTTGTAGCTTGAAGATGGTAGGCGACCACTGAAAACGTTAGCTGTAATAAAGATGATATGTTTTACTACTGCTGTATAATGCTTTAATTAGTTTTATTCCATATAACAGTGTTTAGGCAGTCTGGTTCAAACATGAGTTCAAGTTCATCTAAATATTCTAGAATAAATCAGGGAAGGTGTCTATATTCAAACATATTCTGTACATTTTCCATAATAGTCATATTTGAATTAGTTAAAAAGGATATAGTGCAACTTTATCATAAGTTTGAATAAATGAATTCATCCCACAAATACTGAAAAATAGGTAGTGATATTTTACTGAGAATAAGCAAATCCACACAAACTCATTTTATGAATATATATGAATAAGGCATGTTTACTAATTGACTTATTAAAATTTTTCAAAGTTTATAACTGTACTTGAAAAAAATTTAAGAACAAAAACAGCAAAGAGGAAAAAATTAGCATAAGATGGTGTAAATGTATATATAACAGCAACTTGAAAATATATTAATTAAAAACCAGTGATTTTAAATTAAAGAAATTATTTATATATGCCCAAAAATAATAATAATATGATTATTTTAAAATGATTTACCTATATTTTTGAATTTTTCAGCAATCAGATATGGAAGAGGAAATGCAGTCTGAAGCATTGGATTTATGTGTTACAGCATGTGAAAAATATACTAATAATGAGGTAAGTTATTTCAAAGCTGTTTTAAATTAAAATATTTTAATTTTTAAATTAAATTTTAATAAAATTAAATATACATAATGGTATAGTTGTTGAAACAGATTCAATTTTTATAGGCAGCTGCAAAATCAATTAAAGAAGCTATGGATAAAAAATACGGGCCTTCTTGGCATGCTGTAGTTGGTAAAAATTTTGGAATGGAATTAACATATAAATTGCAAACTCTCTTATATATGTTTATTGGTGGAACAACTGCTGTATGTTTATGGAAATGCCCTTAAATCGGATAAAAATATTTATTTATTTTATAAATTACATTTGAAAATTTTTAAATTACTTTTAAAGTATCAGATTATTTTAATGGATCATATTTAAAACTGGATTTGATTCAGTAAACTGTTGAAGGCATTTACAATAATTTTTTTTATAATGAAAAGCAAAATCCATCCAAATTTTAGCACCAAAGTTATGAATATTTTCTTTTTTGTTGTTGTTTGCTCAATATTTTATTTAATTAGCTTATTGTTTATATATTTATATACTGTATTACATAACTTTACAGATATTTTTAAATTTCAAAACTGTGATATTTATTAAAGCATTCCCAGCATTTAAATATATATACTCATACATATATCTTTATTCGTATGTATAAAATATGTTATTTTTTTTAATAACAATAAAAAATCATTAATCATAAAATTGTTAATAATGAGTTTATAAAATCTTTCATATTTCACATTTGTGGTATTCAAATGAGGCATTATATTATAATTTATTAGCCATACCTACACAAATAATTTCCACATATAGTAATAGTATACCTTGTCTACAGTCTATTCCATTTGTATAATTTCAAGATCAAATTTTTAAACTTTTCTTTGAAGTCTCAATATTTAAAATATATCTTTTCACAAAGTAGCATTTATAAGAATGTATCCAAAATATTCATTTTTGATCAAAAAATATGAATTTTAAAACATATGATAAAAGTAATATAAATTCATCATTTAACTTTCAGATGATTCAAATTTAAAAAAAGGATATTTGTATCAATGTCAAGATACAAACTTTCTCAAATCTTTTTTTTAAGATAGTAATTCAGCACATCATAGCTTCTCATTAATAATATATAGGATACTTCACAAATATCAAACCTATCAAAAGTATTAATTAAAATATTTCCCTTAATTCAAAAAATAATTGTAAGATTTACTGTATTTGGATATACAGGGTGATTTTGGCATAATCTGCCAAATGAAACAGGTGGATAGAACAGCTCATGGGGAAGAAAAAAAACTGTATCAACCGTGTCCTCTCTTACCATTTCTCAGTTACAGCGAAAAAAAGAGAAAATGCGGCAATTCCAAAAAAACCCACATTTTTGAGATTTCTGAAAGATCTACATGCAAAATAAGCACATATTCAGGGAAAGAGTGGAAAAAAATCCTTTAAGATGACACCAGTTTCGTTATCATATCTTGATTTAACTGCGAGATACAGGCATCTTAAAGGATTTTTTCCGCTGTTTCCAAATATGTGCTTATTTTGCATGTAGACCTTTCAGAAATCTCACAAATGTGGGTCTTTTTGGAATTGCCACATTTTCTCTTTTTTTCGCTGTAACTGGGAAACAGTTAGAGATAGGACATGGTTGATATGAGTTTTTATCCTGACCATGAGTTGTTCTAGTCACCCGTTTTGTTTGGCAGATTATGTCAAAATCACCCTGTATATAACTAGAGAGAGGACTGTTTTTATCTAAAAATACTTTATGTTCAGTGTCTTATTGGATTAAATTTGAATCTAAACTAGCATATGTCTTCTTAAAATATTAATGAAAATGGTTTTGAATTACAAATATATTCTGTATATATTATTGAACATGTTTTAATTCTATTATTCTCACAAGATAAAAATAAATATAAATATGTATAAGAAAAATGATTATTAGTTGTGAGAAAGTTTTCATCCAGACATAAAACAAAAATAACTGTCAAATTTTGTTAACAATTATTTTATTAGCATTAACCATATATTTTATTTAGTTGATATTAAAATTAAATAACTAATTATGGTTGAATAATTGGCTGTTAGTTTAATGAAAGAGCATTTATCATTAATAATTCATTGTACTGATAGTCAGGAAGATAATACAATATATTGTATTAACACATTTCACAATATTAAAAAAACAATAATTATAGCCTATATTTAATTAATGAATTCTTGGTAGCATTACTGCTAGAGATAATGAAACTCAGCTGACGAACTGAAACTAAGGAAAAAGTCGAGCTACTGGAGTATTTCTGATGAATAATATTAACTGGGTACACTTGAAAATACACTGATCATTGGTAAAAAAATGCCTGCAATTATAAGTTTGAGCGTTATTTCAGGATATTTGGATCACCTGATCAAATTACACCAAATATAATGATTATAAAAAATAAAAATTGTGTGTAATAAATAGACATTGGTAAAAAAGCAATGAAGACTACATATAATAACCAATAATTGACAAACTTAAAAAAGGTGCATGATAAATCCACAAAAAAAGTCAACTCATCAGTTCCATTAAAAAATGAAAGAGTAAAAAGCTTATTAATAAAAATAGTGTAAAAGGCCATAACTTATATGAAATTAAATGAAAGGTATGTAAAAAAAGATTACATAATTTTACATTTACTTAAACACCACTATCTGCATGAATTGATAAGAAAGGCCATAATAATTTCAATAAGATTTAAATGATTAAAAAATGTAAACTTTTTAGTAGTAAAATAAGAGCACACTATATAAATGTGCTTCACATAATTGAGAAGATTGTAAATTATGTAACGTTTGATTGTGCACTATACAGAATTTTATTAGGACTTTTTCCTGTTTATAAAGTAGATGATTTCAAATACTCTTGAGAAAACTGGTTTGATATCGTGTATAATAGATGTGGTCGTTACGTAATTGTTTTCAAAAATTACAAGAACAATATTTCTTAATTTTAATAATAATAAGCAGTAAACGGAAAGGGTTGCATTCGTAATCACAACTTCGGTGTTTGCGTTTCATGGAATAATTTTCTGTTGCTTACAAGTTAGTAAATAACGCAGTGGCGTACCCAAAATTTTTGGTAACCAGGGCGGCTTTTTTTTTTGGCTTCCTCTCATCAAAAACTTTAACTTTTAATACATATTTTATACACATTTTCTTAACAAATTTTTAAGAATAAAATTATACAAAAATTTTTATACAAATATCAGTGATATTTCAGTGGCGTACCCAGAAGGGGGCGAGGGGACGGTCCCCAGGGGCCGCCCCCTCGCCCCCCTCTGGATACGCCACTGAAATAACTGTTTTAAAAAGTTTCTTAAGAAACTAATTTAAAGGACTTTCAAAATACTGAAGCTCGAACTTATTTAAGAAAAAGTTTGGGTCATTTGTTTATTTACGAGAAAACTCGAGCTTTTAGGATCGAGCTGACTCGAATCATCAACTCTAATTATAATTTGTCTGTATTAAATGCTGACTTAATTTGTATATTAATGTTAAAAAAGAAAATTTTATTAATGAAACAATAAGCATCAGGAATATTCTGTTTAGCAGGAATTATAGGTAGGGAAACAACGAGCAAGAGTAAATAGACTCAGCATTTGAGTCGTCATTTGTCATTCCATTGTCAATATTATAAAAATGAGAAGTTCCTGATCAAAAGAATGAAGACTTAGTAAAAAGTATATTAGAGTCCGTCACCTTTTGATTTGCACTGGCAGGGAGATAAAAGTCTCCAGTACCAAGACTACGCCTATCTGATCCTAGAAGTCAAGGTCGACCAGATGGAATAGTAGAATTTCGAAGTTGAAGTCTCGCTTCAATCTGAAGAGAAAAGATATCGCAAAATTGATATGTCCAGGAGAATGTAATGTTCAGAACCGAGATGCGCCAAAGTAATGGCGCATCTCGGTTCAGCAGAAGATGAATAGAAATTCAGAAGATTAGCATCAAGAAAAAGTATAAGAAGAGGACAAGTCCAGTGAGTTCCGAACCGATGTTAATGCCAGAAAAATCGATACTCTTTTCTTTAGGTATTTGGAAAATTTTAGATAAAATTTTCCTTTTTGACATTAATATAGACAAATTATAAATAAAAAATCTTTAAAGTGACCTCCGCCGTATAATAAAATTAAGTCGGCGCAAGTAGGATGGTATATATGAATTCTACTCTACTGTTATTAGCGTTTTGCTATTTATCTCGTATTAGTGTAATCATAGCTGTAAATAAATACAGTAGAATTCCGTTTATACGTTTTAGAAGGGGGTTGATAAAAATTATGTACAATTGAGATTAACGTTAAAGTGAAACTTTTTATTTTAACTGTTGAAAAAATTCATTAAAACTTAAAATTTAAAAAAGTTAAACTACATACTGTATTACATATGTTTTTTCCATACATTAAAACTTAAAATTAAGAGGTTTAATTAACGATGGTGGGCAAATACAAAGGTGAAAGGGAGAGCCGGAGTCGATAGAAAGACTGGTGGGATAAGTTTTGGTTTTGTTTTTACTTTTGTATTCGTTCTATTTTCTATTTCGTAAGATAATGTAGTGTACAGTATAACAAATTGTTCCTTTGTCGAAAAAGTTTCGCCAAGATTTCTTGGATTTTATGTATAAATGCGACGAAAACGACTTTCGGGGAATAAAAACAATAGCGTAAAAATGCGAAAACGTGTAAATGGAAAACGTGCAAGTGGGATGATTTTACATACAAGATCGAAAGAGTGTACAAAACACAACGTACAAGTGTGAAAAACGTAGAAGTGAGAAACGTATAAACGGGCTTCTACTATATTTAATACCTGTACTCTTCACTTAACGATTTACCTGTTTAACGACTGCTAGAACTTACGTTAGTGCTTATGCCTTTTTTTTTTTTTTAATGGAAAATTTGGTTTTCGCCCATATACTTCGCTTATATCTTTTATTGTATGTAATTCCCCCATTCGTAGTTCCAAAAATCTGATGATGAAAAAATATTCTTTTTGCATAATTAATATATAAACTTTTAAGTTGAAATTTATTTCCAATATCTTCTAAATATATACGAACAAGTTACTCGCTTACCGACCAAGTGGTGGGAACGGAACTCGATGGTTAAGTGAGGAGTACCTGCAATACAAAGAATACAGTTGCAATAATAATATCATCGAAATGTACGCTATCATTGTAAAATGTACCAAAAAAACATTGATCGAATTTCTATTAAAACATTTATTTTGACGCAGTATGGCTAAAATAGACGTTTTAATAGAAATGTGATCTCTATACAATAGCTTCTTTGTGAGTGTAATAGGTCACAAAAATACTTTTAAATCAATATAAAGCTCTTTAAAATGGTGTACCATTTAGATCCAATGTTACGAAGCTCGACAAAGAACTTGTTTTATAGATATAGTATAAAAGTATCATCCCTCTTTCTAGATTTTTTTACAAAATTTGGAAAAAATACATAGGCCTATTGACATAATAATATCCGAGAATTTATTCTTTATTTGCCCTAATATTACCACAGTAGTTCTAATAATCTTCTTCATATAAAAAAAATATATATATATGCGTGAGTCCAACGGGTACGATAATCTCAAAAACAAATAATGTTTTTTTAAGCATCTTTTGCGACGCTCTTATTGACATCATGTACAGCCGCCATATTTGTAGCTTGTCAGATAGATGTACTCTACCGTATTTTATAATTATTGTAATTAGTTTAATAAATTTTATATAAAGTTCCTCGATATCTGAGGGAGAAAAGGAAACTAGACTCTCGTCTAAAACAACAATTACACTCATTTTTTTAGCAGACTTCCTTGTATCGGGTGAGAAAGAAAGCATTAGAATTCCGTCTCTCGCTGAATAAATACCGATGCTTCCTTGTTAAGATGGCTATCGGGACTGCTGGTGGAACAGCCGCTGCTGCTGGCAGGCTAGTAAAAAGAATTTGCGAAGAAACTATCGAAAGTTTCTTCTTTCGAAACCGTTACAAAAATGTAAGAAAAGGTGACAATTCCCATCTCGTCGGACGAGGAATAAAGAACGAAGATGGAGTTCAGTTATATTTCAGAAGATATTAAGTAGGGAAGAATGTTGGACGATTTAATACGAAAGACTACAAGAAAAGGGAAAGTAAAGAATAATACAAGAGAAGCATGCATAACTTTTCTCTTTCAGGTATGTAAACACCTGAAAGAGAACTACAGACTTAGGATCGATTCTCTACAGACTTAGGATCGAATCTCTCTCTTCCGTTCGAGAAAGTTTAGTTTGATTCCATTATAAAAATCTAATGGTTTGATAAATAACTGTTCGATTAAATCTAGTATTTAGTTAATATTGTATTTCTATTTTTTCTTGATTAAATAACTATATCATTTTTGGTTCATTATATACGTATTTGAGTCAGTTCTCCTATCCTAGATCTATGCGCTACTTACTCATCTGTAGCATTCTGAAATTAATATTTCGGATAATTATAAATAACGTTTTCGATCATTTCCTGAAGGCGGAATTTCACGTGTGTTTGGAGAAACACGCAAAACTTCTTTCGGTGTCAGAATGACGTTTCGATTTATCTACAAAGATAATCCACACATATAATTGCAACAAAGGTGAGTCCACAGATATAACTGCAACATATCCCCAAAGATGAGCATATATAATCCCCAAAAGATGAGTCCACACATATAACTGCAACATATCCACATCTAACTGCAACATATCCAGACATAACTGCATTTTATAAGAACTCTAACGAAACTATTTGGCATTGTTTGTATTTATTTTCATTCGTTTCCACATTGTGAGCATTCATATTAAAAACCAATTAGAGGATTACCGATTTATTCCGTATGTCAAGAAATTTGTTTCTGTGAATATAGAGAAAAAGGAATATATATTACTCACAGCTGTGAAATATATTTCTATGTGCTGTGAATACATTAATCTCAGGAACATTCAGCAAAATTTGATTACCTCATTTTAAATATGATGTTCAATTGCACGGAAAAACATCATAAATTTCAATGTAATTGCTTTTGTGTTAAAAATAATAGATAAATTCAGTGTTAAATTCAATAGCAGAGAGTAAATTGTCTGCTATTTTAGGCAAGTATAAAAAAAAAGAAATTTTATTAGAAAATAACAATCACCATATCAATATCTTAAGAAAATTTATATATGGTAAAATTTATAATTTCAGCAGGCACACAAAACCATATGGATATAAGTATTATAAATATCTACTTATACTGTGATATAGGGTAGAGTGGGGCTAATTGAGCAATGGGGCAAGTTGGGCAATGGCTTTTTCTCAGAAACGCAAACACATACAGGAACGAACATGCATAAACAA
>WUQG02044246.1:0-10543 GCA_011317285.2 Androctonus mauritanicus
ATAACACCAGCCAATCACTTACACATTACGATAATAAGTCATAAATCAAAAGGCCATTGTGTAGAAGTAACGTATTTCTCGATGGCAACTATTCTTTCATCCGGAACTAAACATTGAAAGATATTTACTCGTGTCATAAATGATTTACATGTAATTAATACCATCGTTTTTGAATAGGTAATTAAATATTTATTACTCTGGTACACTTAAAGTTCTCTATAGGAAATTTTTGCTTAAGTTCGGTTTTACGATCGAATAATCAGGCTGGAACCTAAAACTTGCTTGATCTCTCTCTCTCTCTCTCTCTCGTCGTTTCATTGTGCTTTATTCAATCTTCACTTCCTGTTCTTAATTTTTAACAGCATCTCAAGACCTATTTTTCAAAATTTAATTAAAATCTTAAATGCCATAAAACATAAACTGGCGCCGTTTTAGTACAAAAATTTTAAATCCGCCAGACAGAAACTCTTCGTTCTAAGTCTAAACGAACGTGTAATTCATTAATATCATACTTTATAGTTTACGTTAAAAGAATTATAAAATTATAAAAGTAACTTTAAACGATATCGGTTACCATGAATAGAATACGGTACGAGCGAGATAACCAGAAAATATTGCATTAAGATTCACTGCAAGTAACTATCCTAACAATGGCGTTGTAATGCTGTTGTAGTTTATTGCTTTTCTGATTCTGAATGGGAATCTGAAAGGAAGTAAGTATAAAAGTAATCTTAGTAACTCTTACAAATCTGATGCAAATATTCGAAAAAGTTCTTAATGTGTTCGACATTATTCATTTAATGTTCCTAAACTTTCTCGAAACATCTTGCAAACAGTGTGATTGGTGTTATCAGTTGTGATAGTTTGCAAAAAAAAAAAAAAAGAGAGTGTTTAAATTAATTAACTAAAGAGAAGATACATATATAAATCTGTATTTTAATCTCCAAAACATGCTGTTTTAATAAAAACCATTCTCAGGATTTCGTTAAAAATAAAATCTTAGCATTAGAAATGTGTTGATGTAGCATATCTTTTGAAGTAAAGAACTACATATCTAGGTCAGAAGCACGACCAAGATTACATAGGTGATGAATGGTGATGTATGATTAATGGTGTGTGCCATCCGGACGGGTGGCACCATGCTGCAACACGAACGCCACCTGGTGTTAAGACTAATTAGTTCTTGTTATTGCCACGGGGAGGCGCATTTTTTTCTTCCTTCCACACTCGTTGACAAATCACATATAGGCTGTTGATTAAAGAATATTTGTCGGCCTAAATGAATAATTAAACATTTTTATCCTCCTTATTTTTTCTAATTATATTATTATTTTTGCGTACAATAATTAATTTAAGATTTATTATAGTTAGCTAATTCTGACACGTATTAAAAAAAAAACAGAAAATAAAAAAGAACAAGAAAGCTATTAACTAATTTTTAAAAGTTTGAACGAATGAATTATGCAGATGCAAACACGAAAAAATTCGGTATTGAATATTTACATACATATATATATATATATATATATATATATTTATTTTTTTGTGTGTCATTTGGCATTTTTATCCTTATATGCCAAGTCGTATTATGCTCTACTGAACTAACTCGGATTCCATTTAGCAATTTCAATGTTTAAATTCCCATTGCTACAAATTTCATTTGACGTAACACTGTTGTAATTCCCAACGCTCCATTCTGTTATAATTTCGTTATTTAGACTCCTAGATAGAATTTCTGTTACGGTAATTCTGTTATCCTGATTCTCCAACATTTCCAAGATTTGTTATATATATATATAATTCTGTTATTCTCGATACGACAGCGTTATACAAAACTCTTAGTTTGTAGTTTCCCAACTGTCAAAAAATTTTTCTATACCTTTCGAAGAAAGAAAAAAAAAAAAAAGCTACATAAACTACTCTATCGTTCGCTCTACAATACTTCGATACTTTATATAAAGGATACATAAAGGGATTCGAATCCCTGTTTACGAGCATCACAAAGCGGAACGGTTCTTATGCAAAAATCGATCGAAAATAAAGTGCTATCATTAAATCGTATAAAAGTAGTATTTCTTTAGTAGAGCAGGCAAAGTAATTCCGACACTAAAACTCTCCTATTATCCGACATTATCGCCTTCATTAAGATGATAATAACCGCTAAATGTAACTGGTAAATATTATCGATTCGATATAAATGATGATAATAATAATAATAATAATAATAATAATAATAATAATAAATGCTCGACCATATTATAAAAAAATAAAATCGAACAGAAAAATTTATATATATATATTTTTTTTTGGACCGATTACAGAATTGATACCGACAACCTAAATTGCAATTTATCCAATAGAAACGACCGGTAAATCGGTTACGTTTTTGTATAGATGCTACTTTAGTATTGATTGGGTCGACATCGATCAGCCTTCCGTTTGTGTATTATAATTTACAGTCTCTCTCTCTCTCTTTCTAACTTTTTTTTTTTTTTAAACTCCATTTTCAGGCTTTAGAGATCCTTCTGTCTTCTCAAAAGTGAATGTGATTAATTAAAAATTTCTTTTCACTTTCCTCTGTTTCGAAAAGGAACGAAAGAAAAAAATACAAAAAAAAAAAGAAAATAATTTTTGTTTTGTTGCTTCCGGCGTTTAAAGGAAAGAGACAAAATTTATATTTATTTTTTTGCTTTTTGCTTTTCTTTTTTTTTAAACAATCGTTTGTCATTTTATAATACTATAATTAACACGGAAGAATTTCGTTTCGTTTAGAGGTGGAAATTATCTTGATTTTTAAAAATGATCATCATAATAATAATAATAATAATAAATAAATTAAGATAAATGTATACGTGTTTATGTATATAGTAACGAGTAATTTGAAGATTTGGAAATGCAAATTAAGCGAGCTAGGAGGAGAGAAAGAGAGAGAGAGAGCGAGAAAAAAAAAAAGTAATTCGTGATCGAAAGTTATTAGCGTTTCAAAAATTAATAGAAAATTTAATATTTTGGAAAATTAAACCAGTAATAAAACGGGAATTACCGGAAATCCGCTCATTTGGAAACTGAACTGAAAAAAAAAAAAAGGAAATATGCTAAGAAAATCTTAGCCATTTCCTTTTCTGAGACTGAAACTGAAAGGAAAGAAATAAGAAAAAAAAAAGAAAAGTGGAGTCACTGAATATAAAACATCAATTCGGTATAAAAATTCGGTATAAAATATGATAATATACAAAAATAAAATATTGGAAATGCACCGAAAAATCTCAGAGTAATTGAAAATTCGATAAAATTAGAAAATTGCTATTTTTACCGGTCTTAATAAAAAGTAATCGGAAATCCGGTAAATGTAATAAAGATAACAAAAATGTGTTTAGTTCTAGAAACATTAATTATTTTTTAAAAAAAAGAAAAAAAAAAAAGATGAGAATCGAATATTTTGGATATTCGGCAATAACCGAAATTTCGGTGATTTTCGAAGGATAACCGAGAAAGCGGGAAAAAAAAGTTACCGTAAATTCGGCGAAGGAGGGAAGGAAAAAAAAAGATTAACAAAATCGCATATTGCATAAATTAGATATTGAATTAAAAGGCAGGGATTGCGTTATAGAAGAGAGAACAGAAAGGAGCGGATGAGTAACAATATCAGATTATCCATCAGCTTGTCTAGTGCAGCTTGCAAGCAGACCGTAACAATAAATAGTAGCTGGAGATCACTGTCTCCCACTCGTGTCCACAGCAAGGTGCTACTGTCCTAGTCATATGACCTCATTGATCTGTCAGCTGATACGGCACATTCCGATAGAGACGTTTTCCCTCTTTCTCCCCGTGCTGCTTCCAGACACCCACCGTGATAACGCACAATAATTTGTTTAAGCTATCTTCCTTTTAAACTTAAACTAAGTCGTTTGATGAGTTGTTTATTACTTGAAACTTTTCTCTACATCTTCATTTTTACTTTCTGAATTTATCCGACTTCAGCTACTTGATTGAGATTTGAAGGGTTTTCGGTTTCTTTTTTTTTTTTCCTCGAAAATATTTCGTGTTTTTTGCTCTGATTCCACTTTAATTTTCTAGAACTGTTTCCTTTTTATTACTATTGTTTTTTTGTTGTTTGCTTTTATTTTCGAATTTTTTTTTTTTGTATGTCGGTTAATCTTCAGTTTCTGGTTTCACAGAATTCTGTTCCGAGTTGCTTTTCAATATCTATTTTTTTTATTTTCGTTTACTTTCTAACTTTTTAGGTTCTTTTTCTCTCCCCTCCATTTTTCATATTTCATCTTTCTTTCAACCATTACCTGTTATTTACTTCCGAATTTATCTTGATAGATTGTTTCTTATAAATTTTATGATGTTATCCACTTTAGTTCTATGTTAAGAAATTTAAGACAATAAATTTTCTATAATGTTTAAATAAAGAATTTTGATAATTTCTCTTAGATCTGTTTAAACTACGAGCAGAAAAAAAAAGATTACGAGACATAGACTACGAGAAATAATCTACTTATTAAAATAAGTGAAGTTGCAATTTCCATCTTATGATCTCCATCTTCGCAATTCTTATTTTTTATCATTTTGCTCTCCATCTTCGCTGTTTAAGTCTGTATCTTCATCATACTCTTACACGATGCACATTTTAAAAGAGAAGTCAAGCGGATACTTCTGTACTTTTTATAATTTCCCCTCAGAAAAGATTCAGTATAGGCTATTTAAACTTGTATAATTCAAATATCATGACAATAGAAACTAACTATGCTTAAAATTCCCAAAATATATAGTAAATTATCTATAAATGGGAATATAATCATCTGCAATTGTCGGATGAGAAAAGGGAACATCTGGCGATCTTTTCCACACGGCAAATGTGCTATACAGTGAAACAGGAATTGTAGGATGAGGGCTAATACAATTACTGCGTCAGCTGGCCCAAGGAAGAAACGATGTTTTAATGTGAAAGACACTTTCTAAATGTCATCAAGATACAGTTATCAACTCTAGTTCTTCAGCTGACACTAAACAAACTAAACAAAAAAAAACCATACCAAAGATGTAGTCTAGAAAATAATAACGTGCGCTCTTTAGAAGTAGCCAATCTTCCCCCCCTTAAGACAGAAATTAGTTTCTTTAATGTTTGGATAAAATGTCAAATTTGTACATCTTGTGCTTGACCCCAAAATTTTGCTTTGACCTCATCGGTATCTGGAATAGTTCCAGTAAAGTCACACACATGTGATGCTTCATGATATAGCTCACCTGCCACCTTGGCACGATGCCTCAGTATGTTTGAAAACAAGAAAAACAATTCTTGTAAGACAAGTTGATTTAAGTAGTTAACTTCCTGGTTTTGTAAGTGAAGCGAGCGGAAATACCGAAATATTTTCTTTTGTTTTTCTTCTTACTTCCTAATTTAAACTGCTTACTTCCTAATTTGGAAATTTTTTAAATTGTTGCAAAAGTTTGGTATTAAAGTGTTTGTTTTATAGTTTTTGAAAACTTAGACGAGTCAAAACTGATTAAAAGTTCAGCTAGAATCCGAAAACTAAAAAAAAAAAATATATCGTTTTATAACTAACTTCAACTTTTTCTTTTAAACTTCGAGTTATGAAAAAATGTGCAAAAAATTAAACTAAACATTAATGATGCGTTATATTTTTTTCCTATAAAAACAGAAAGAATGAAGAAAAATATTTGAGTTTCGGTATTATTATTTGTTACATTAGTTAAATTTTTGTGAACATAATTGATTATATTATTTAGATATGTAATGATTAAAAGAAATTAACTGATTAAAAAAAAACATTAAATGATAGATAGTATTAAATTTTTAAACTAAAGAGAAATATAATGTTATATATTTCACTTTAGTAATAACTTATCTCCTTTTTTTAGTATATTTCACTTTAGTAGTAAGTTATATCTCTTTTTAGTGTATTTCACTTTAGTAATATATTTTCTTTTTAGTATATTTCACTTTAGTAGTATATCTCCTTTTTAGTATATTTCAGTTTAGTGTATTTCTCTTTGGTATATTTTCTTTAATATATTTCAGTTTAGTATATTTCTCTTTGGTATATTTTCTTTAGTATATTTCACTTTAGTAGTACATCTCCGTTTTAGTATATTTCAGTTTAGTGTATTTCTCTTTGGTATATTTTCTTTAATATATTTCACTTTAGTAGTACATCTCCTTTTTAGTATATTTCAGTTTAGTATATTTCTCTTTGGTATATTTTCTTTAGTATATTTCTCTTTAATAGTAATATCTCTTTTTTTAGCATATTTCACTTTAGTAGTAAGTTATATCTCTTTTTAGTGTATTTCACTTTAGTAGTATATCTCCTTTTTAGTATATTTCAGTTTAGTATATTTCTCTTTGGTACATTTTCTTTAATATATTTCACTTTAGTAGTATATCTCTTGTTTAGTATATTTCTCTTTAGTATAAAAATTTAATACTAATCTATCAGTTAGCTAATATAATTCAATGTAACTGTTAGATAAAATTAATTAATGTAGGATTTAAACAGAATTATCCTCAAACTTTAATTTTTTCCGACTTTATATAGCTGCAAATAATTAAATTTTTTTATGTTTTTTAAATGCTAATATAAATATAAAAAAAATATATAAATATGTAAAAACAGATTCATGTTTTTTACACACACACATAAACAGATCATGTTGTTTGGAATATTTTTTTTTCTTTTTTATTTAAAAAAGAAAAAAAGTTTGTCAAAACCGATTTCGTGTTATAAGGAAAAGTTTCTTCCATTTCTCTTTTATAATAATCTACATTATATACAAGAAACGGGGAAATGAATTGAAAATTTAATAATACAACTGGGAACTTTCGATATTAAACTATAAAAAGGACCGTTATGTGTTTATATTTAATCTGTTTTCTACTCTTTTTTTTACCTTCCCCAAGAAAAAAAAAAGAAAAAGAAAAAAATATGGAAAAATTTGATGAGACGAATCAAGAGTGCTCCGTTGTGAGTAATTTTCACAAAATCAGCGCTAAAATAAATTATTCTGATCGTTACTGTGAAAATGTATTCATTCTCACGAAGTAAAGAATCAATAGAAAGATTTTTTTTTTAATTCAGAAAATTGTTTAGGAGACTCTTTTATTGTTATATCAAACTACACACCTTTATTGAATAACAAACGAGGAGGAGCCTGCCTATTTATTAGGCCGATGACTATACTATTTTCGCAAGTTTTGATATTAAAAAATGCATTTTTACTATTTACACTTTCAGAAATGCGTACTTAGGAGACTCGAGAGGAAAAAGGAAAAAAAAAAAAATCATTTGAAAATCCTTTAAAAAAATAATAAATAAATTATTTACTCAAGGCATTTCACAAATGAATTTGTTCTTATTTTAAAAATAAGGTTGGAAAATTAAATAAAAAATATGTTATATATATATAATTTTTAAATATTTTTTTATATATTAACCTTAAATTTTTATTTTTTTTTTCTTTATGAAACTGTGTCTGGATCTCGTCGAGTTTATTTTGTCGATTTTTAAAATTTAATAATTACTTTACTTAAATACCAAAACTTAAAAAGATGATATAAAACTAATATATTTTAATTAAAATTTTTTTTTATTTTTAATATTTTGCACAACGTAAAATAATTAAACGATAATTTTTCAAGATCAAAATGCTGCCACTTGTTTTTGAGTTAAAGAAAAAGTAAAGTTGAGAGAGAGAGAGAGAGAGATAACAAAATAAATCGTCGTTTAGAGATAAAATAATAAATTTAAGTTATTAATTTTTCTTGTTTTTTTGCACAAGTTTGGTAATTTCTTCTAAAATTTCGATCATTTATGTGTGAAATCATAATGAATTTTGGTCATGTGAAGCATAGCCTGACAAGAAATTGAATCAGTGACAACTTTAATTAACAACTTAACGAAGACTTCACATCAACGGATTATGATTAAAACTAATTAGTTTTCGTCCATCTAAAGAGAGAGAGAGAGAGAGAGAGAGAGAAGAGAAGAGAAAGAAGCAGAAAAAAAAGAAAAAAAAACAATAACCCATTCAAGACTTATTTTTTAATTCCGACATGTCTTTTTTTTTCTTTATAATATCATTTTTAGCTTATCTATCCCGAAATTGTTGACGTCAATCTTATAATAAGGATAAGAAATCTGCTGAACGTTCAAAAAATATATACACCATATACCAGCAAATATATATAAATTATATATATATATAAAGAAAGAAAGTGCTGACATGTCACCCCACTAAAAGGAGGAGGGTAGCTACTTCCTGTCTTTCGTGTCCTACTTCAGTTCATTGGACTGAACACGGTCATTTTAGAAATTGGTTTCATTGAACAATTACTTAGCTCTGAAACAAATGGATCGATGCAGTATGCAAATTTTACTGATTTCTCCAAGTAACAGAATTTTACTTTAACTAATATATAAACGAATTCATAAGTGCTGTCGAACTAGATGTTTATCTCGTTTGGAAACGGTTATATCTACAAGAGTGAGAACGTTGTGTGTATTTGAGTGGCATCGCCTTGTTACTTGGTTAATAACATATATGGATCTGTAAACACACACACACGCGAATATATTAAAAAAAAGCAGAATAAAATGAAAATGTATGTGTTAAAAATTAGACATAGGTCAAACATCTGGCTATGATCCAGTCTACATCTAGAAATAGATGTTGTATTACCGACTATTTATAATGATCTTTCTTTTGACATTTACAATAGAATGCCGTACCAAGATGTTTCAGTTATTTTTACGTATGTATAATTAAAAATTATATATATATATATATATATGCTAAGTTTTTTTTTATCTCTATTTTAGTGGCCAGTGTTCGGTTTAATTCTTTCTTTTTAAAAATAAACAATCAATTTAGTCACGTGACTTTCGTCTTACAGAAGCCACGTGCACGTAAAAAAACTGGGAGGAGTTAAAGAACGGTTACTATAGCAACTTCATTGATGAAATAGACATGTTTCTAAGAATCCGCAGAAAAAGATTTTTTTTTTCCATTTCCGTTTCAATTTGCATGATTTCCTAGTTCAATATCCAATAATGGAACCTTTTTTTCCCCTTCCTTTAAGTGCGTAAACAGAAGCCATTGTAGAATTTATTCGCTAGTTTAAAAAAATCTTAAAAATTTTTCGATATAAATAAAAACACGTGTCTGTCTAATCACGTGGTAGATCGAACACGTGATGATAATACATATATAATATATATATACGTAAGAGAATCTGATCGCCATGACAACGCACTTTTCTAAGAATTCGTCCACATAAATCACATTTTATAAATAAATTTTTCTACGGTTTGATAACCAATAACAGACTTATTTTATTTATTTATCGCATAAAATTCTAAAAAAAAAATTTTTTTCTCCACGTGTAATTAGTATATAGCTAAGTCTCACTAATTTTTTTATTTTATTTTATTTTATTTTTCATTTGTACTATTTCTGTTTCCAGACGTGCCGTTCAAATTAATGATTCTAACTAAAGTCATTCTTTATAAGTACGTACCGCATTAACAAAAAAAAAAAAAAAAAAAACAAAAATCGTTACAGCCAATCCGGTATTTTTCTCAATTCTTAATAAATAAAATTATATACATATAAAAAAAAATACATACGATTTTTCTAGTAAATAGATTTATCAATTTCGCCTACGCGTGATATCATTCAACGCACGAGATACGTGAAAGTGGGAGGGGCAATCCAATTGACGAAATAGATATTTTTTCTCGGAATTCATTGATAAATATTTTTCCATTTCCGTGTCATTCGGTTCTATTTCCCGAATTAATTCATTCCACTTGCAAATTTTAGCAAACGTAAGAAGAGGAAAAAAGAAATTTTTATTTTTAAAATATCGCAAACTTCCTCTTACAGGACTATATTTATCTCTATAACGTTTCATATTAATCGTTTCGACCAATCGGATAACTTTTTATAAAAAATGAAAAAAAAACTACTTAGAGCAGCTCTAAGTATTTACTATTACTTAGAGCTGCTTTAATTATACTAGCGAGCTCTAAGTATTTTTAATTTTTATAAAAAATATCTAGAGCAGCACTAAGTATCCTTTATTTTTTTTAAATAAAGAATACTTAGAACTTCTCTAAGTAATTTTCATAAAAAATAAAAATAGTTAGAGCTGCTCTAATATACTTAGAGAAGCTTTAAATAATAGTAAATACTTAGAAATGCTCTAAGTATACTAGAGCAGCTCTAACTATTTTTATTTTATGAAAATTACTTAGAGAAGCTCTAGGTGTTTTTTATAAAAATTAAAAATACTTAGAGCTCGCTAGTATAATTAACTCAGCTCTAAGTAATAGTAAATACTTAGAGCAACTCTAAGTAATAGTAAATACTAGAGCAACTCTAAGTATTCTTTATTTTTTTTACAAAAATAAAGAATACTTAGAGTTGCTCTAGGTATTTTTTTTATAAAAATTAAAAATACTTAGAGCTCGCTAGTATAATTAACTCAGCTCTAAGTAATAGTAAATACTTAGAG
>WUQG02044257.1:0-10543 GCA_011317285.2 Androctonus mauritanicus
GATAAGCTCTTCGCGGACCGGACAAATTTCTCCGCGGACCGGTACCGGTCCGGCGGACCAGTGGTTGAGAAACGCTGATATAGATTACATGATTGTGAAAACCTGTAGGCCATATGGGTTTCTAGAGACATTTTGAATAAGACATGGGTACTCAAACCAGTTATTACTTTTGATATACACTGTGGCTATGAAATCCATTATTACTTATACTACTATCATTTGGTGGTAGAGAACTCTTTAAAAGACTTGCAGGACTGAAATTTAAAAAGTTCAAAAAATGGTTTACCTGAGCATCATAGGAGCTATGAGGACTGCTCCTTTATACTGTTTTAATTTATTGCTGATACTAGAATTAAACAGAATACTTGGAAATAACAGCACTTAACAGCAGTTGATAAATTATAACTAAATTTAATGAAATGTTTTTGATTGATAATAAACATCTTCAGCATCAAGAATAGAATACAAAATTTTTAGTTTGTTTTCAAACATACATCTCTTAAAACAACACAAACTTTTAAAATTTAATATTAAGATTATAAATTTTAATTAACAAACAAAATTATTAGTATTGCTTTAAATATGATATATGTATAAATATTTTATATTTACTGAATATTTAATATCTAGTCAGGAAATTCACAAATATTTAAAATTATAATTAATAAAAATTAATAAAACTAAAATTAACTGGCTCGCATGGGATACTTAAAAGCATTAGATACCATGCTAATGGCTTCCAGTTTTCTTTAAAGTGTACTGCCATGTAGCAGAAATATCCCTATTTGTCTATCCATTAATGACATTTTTATATTGTCCTCTTTGTATTATTTCCAATAATTCCAACAGCAAGCCTTCTTTTAAATTATTACTTGATTTTACGACTCTTGCATCTTGGCATTTGATCAATATGTTATGGTCATAGGATCTTTCTACTATCACTAATTCTTAGATTGCTGTTTTTAATATTGGCTTTGTGTTCTTGAATTTTTTCTTTCAGGTTCCTTGTAGTTATCCCTATGCATTCTTCCTTTCTATTAAGATCCTCATTGTATATGGGCAGATCATTAGACCCCAGCTCTTTGATCTGGGGATAAGAATTCTTGTCATTTCATAAGTATTGGAAAATGGTAACATTCCTTTTATATGTAAGTTTTAGCTCCTAATTTTTGCTAATTTATTTATTTTCTTGATGATTTATAATAACTTTTTATTAATATATTGAATATTTCGGTTCAAATCAACTCTGATAAGTAAGTTACCCTAATTACTGATGGCATTTGTAGAAATTTAGATATATATTTATTTTGGGGGTGGTCTTGTTGTTAGGGTGTACCTAGATGCTTTACTCTGATTATTAATATTTTATGCTTTTAATATTTTATTATAAATTGCCTTCATAAACTTAAAATTATATCCATGGGCCTTTCCTTCCTTTATAATCTTGTTAAATTTTTCATTCTTAGCTTAGACCATGGAACAATGTGTTATACATTATAAGTTTAAAGTATGATCTAAATGTCATACCATTGTAACTATGCTGGACAGCAGACCAGGCACAACCATATAGTTACAATAGTGATGCCTGGTCAGCTGGATGATCATAGATACCTAAGTCAGCTTTCTGTAGACTTTGGTATTATATTGTATTAGTACTAAATCTAGTTGTATATCTAAGAAGAGGATAGATATTAAGCTGAGTTGCTCTATATTAAGCTTTAGGTCTAAAGAAAGTTTATGAAGACAATTTATAATAAAATATTATATGAAAATGGCATCATCTGATACATACAAATTTCTGTATATATTTTTTGTTCCTCTAATTGGACCACAGTTGATTTACTGCTCAACATCCAATGCCTCTTACTCATATGCAAATTCCTGCATATATCTGCAATTTCCTGGGAAATGAGTGGCTGTTGTAAAGCAATAAAAGTACCAAGCCTCTTTAAATGGCCTGAAAGTGTTTACATTTGGTTTTTTGCAATTTTGTTCTAAATTTCAGTGACATTAAAACCAAAAATGAACAATTAAGAAATATTTTCATTTCTTTTAACAGAATTAATCATTATTTTCTTATCATCCCCAATATTTTTTTATTTTAAAAATTTTATAGCTTATTTGAAGAAAAATTCGATTTTTTTTCCAAAAATTTCCAAAATATCATTTATCAAATTGCATAATCAGAATGTATTTGGTACATTAAACTATAAAATTGACAGAATGGGCTAAAAAAATCAAATTCTATTGAGCTGTTCAAATATAAATAACATTTGTTTAAACATAATTTTAAAAAATATTTCAGCAACCGAAAAATTTAATAGCCATTGTCAAAAGAGTGTATTTTCAACAATTACATACAAAAAAAAAACAGATTTGCAAAAGCTGGATTAATAAAATCAGGAGTGAATTTTTTGAACTCATTTCTTTATTAATTTTTATTATTTTTTTGTTATATTTCTTGACATGTTATACACATCAATGGCAGCAAATGGGTTAGACTATAATTTTTTTAAATCTCTGCAAATAGAACACTTCTTATAATATATATAAGAGTATGTTAGAAGAGATTATCCAACTTTCATAAAATTGACTGCCATAAATATTTTCAGGAACTATTTGTATGAAAGTTGAAGTCTCTAAAAAAAATCTTTGTTTTCTAAGTTTCTTCAAATAATTTTTGTATTTACTATATTAACATGAATTTTTTATACACTGTTATAAGAATAAGTTCCTATATTCAAAATTAATGATTCCTCCATATTAAATCATTTTTTATATATTTAATATGTTTTAAATATGCTTTACATAATAATATACTTTTTATATATCATTCTTTGCAATTAATGCAAGAAATAATATGTAAAAAAAAGATTACTATTAAGATTATAAATACTTTTAATTATTTAAAATTAAATCTTACCATCACTCTCTATTTCTTTTTTTATCTTAACATTACAGATATCTTCAACATTATGATCCTGTAAGAATAAAGTATAAACATTTATAATTTAATTTTTAAAATTATAAAAATAGATATCCATATTTTAGTAATTTGAATATTAATTGATATTCTATAATTTTAGTATTTTTTATTAAAATTATCAACAATATTTTTTAACTTGTGGATTAATTTGCAATTCAAAATAGTTAATAAATGATTATATATAAGCTTTCACTTATGTGGTAAAAAAAATATTCAATTTCTATAATTAAAACACTTTGATTCCCAACTTCATATGCTTTATGGAGTAGGTCAATTTATATGAAGTATCTAAACCCCATATGCTATATGGGTTTATTTAAACTATATTGACCAAATTTTCCAAGTACTTTTTAAATTGATTTATTTCTATTGCATCAAAGCTGTACTAGAGTATATGTAAGTGTAGCCATCTAATATTCAAATATTGATTTTTAATATTTTTTTTCTTAATGAACTGTAAATTTTTAATATTGTGAAATGCATGAAATTTTTATAAAATTTCATTTAACCTGTGTTTAATGAATATTAATTTATTTACAAAACAAGATTTAATACATTCTGAATAACAAAAGATTATTTATTATATATAATCTAAAAACTTTTTAAAAATTATGGATTTTCCATATTTTGTAAATATCACATTCACTGTGTTGTGGCGATTATTAAAAATTTATAAAATATAGTATTTTGATTATATCTATTTTGTAATATGATGCAAAATCACCTGACTTTTAATAAAAAAATCAAATATTTTTCTGCAATTACAGAGTATGCATATTGGTTTATATGAAATATAAAAAAAAAGCACTAAACATCAATAAAATCCGGTTGATAATTGTAAGCCAGAATTATGCCTCTCTGGTCATGAATATCCAATGAACGAATTCTTTGTATCATTAAACCATTTTTTATTTTTACAAAAAATTAATAATATATAATTCACTTTTTCTGTCCTTCCATCTATCACTAAGCTATTTTAAGAGCAAAACATCATAAAGCATGTAAATTTTATATAATCATTATCTTTAAGCTATAATCATTATCTATGATTAATGGCTAAGATGGTCAGATTTCTTAGAAAGAAAATCAGACAGTATAAAAAAAATAAAATATTTAATTTAAATTTTAACTGCTTAATCTTATAAAAAATATAAAAACTGATTAATCTAGCACCACTAAGCAGGAAATAACTTAGAAACAGTTTATTAAATGAAGTACTTTTGGAAATTCCATAATCAGCACAATAAATTATATAATAAGAAAATTGAAACACACATCAAATATCTTACAAATTTACACAATATTCTTAGAATAAATATAAAAATTCAAAAATTTACATTAATTTTAATTAAATTTGAAAACAATTACCTTATTTGAATATTTTTTTTTCTTTGTATGATTATCATTTTGTCCAGAATCATTTTCTGTAGTATTTTTATTTTGATCAGAAATATTTTCAGACGGAAATACTTCAACTTTTGTAGTAGTAATATTTTCTTCTGTCACAGGTAAATTATAAGTAATCCAATTCTCTAACCATTGCAATTTATCATCATAGGTTAGTTCAGAACTGTTGACAGATTCATTGGAGATATTTTGTTTTAATGATGACGACTGTTTGTCAATAACTGTTTTACAATCATCATTTTGTGTTGATTGTTCTAAATTATCAGTTTCGCAATTTTTTAATGCAGATACAACTGAACTTAACACCTTTTCTGGAAGACTATTTACAACTTCTGATACCATACTATGCAAAATAGATGAATCTGTTTTCTCTTTAGATGTTTCTGAAGGACCAAATTGTAAATTAAATCTTGGTAATGTTAATCTTTTCTTTGTTTTAATATGTTGTTTAATCCACTGTTCTAAACGAATTTGTTCTTTTCTACTCCGTGGAAAATTTACTAACCTATTAATGAGTTCTTTGTTATTTGCACTAATTTCAATATTTGATTTTTCTATTAATTGAGATAATTTATAAAGCTTTGTATTATATATAGAGATATCTTGTTCATTGTTTAAAGTACTTTCCTGGGCAGTTTCTCCAATTTTTTGTTCTACATTAGATTTCTTATTAGTTTCTCCAATTTTTTGTTCTACATTAGGTTTCTTATTAGTTTCTCCAATTTTTTGTTCTACATTAGATTTCTTTTTAATTTCTCCAATTTTTTGTTCTACGTTAGGTTTCTTTTTAGTTTCTCCAATTTTTTGTTCTACATTAGGTTTCTTTTTAGTTTCTCCAATTTTTTGTTCTACATTAGGTTTCTTATTGGTAAAGTTATCATTATCTGTAAACAAAGTCATATTAACTTTATCTGTATCTTTTGTTTCAAATGTAGTTTTATTTTCATTTACTGTAACTGAATATTCATTATTATACTTTTTGTCATACTTGCCATTTAATATTTCAGTTTTTGTTTTATTTTCTTTATTTGATTTATTTATTAAGCTATTTTTAGAACTACTCTTAGTTATTACATTATCCTGATCATGATCATCATCAACATTGATGTCATTAAATCTTACATGAAGTGATCGTAATGATTCCTTTTCAAATTTTTTAACTTTTCTACCAGAGTTTTCAAAGTTTTTATTAAGGGAGGAAGTAGAAAAGTTGGAAGCCCTTGTATCTGACTTCTTTGAATTTTTAGTCATCAATGTTTTCTTTGGAAAAAGACCTTTAACACATACTCTTTCTGCAAACTTTTCTTTATTTTCTGTTGTAGTAGTCTTTTTCTCAAAACTATTCTTATTTATAGAAGGATTAATATATCTATATTTGTTGACTGATGAATTGCATTTATTCTGTGATCCCCATTTTTTATATCTGATTTCACGTTGATCATAATAATTTTCTAAAGAATTATTATTATTATTAATTTTATTATTTGAATCATCATTATATGTATTAAATTTTGTTCTAACTGATTTATTATAATATTTTGCATTACTTGAATTTTGTGTCCAGTCATACATATTTGGGGATGTACCATTCCATTGTTGATAACAATAACGTCTATTCCAAGACTGATAATCCCAATTATCTGTTCCAGCAGATGAGTTTTGAAAATCGTCATTAGTTTGCTGTTCATCAGAAGAAAAAAAATTGTCTTCTGTCATAAAATCATAATTGTCATTAGAAAAACAACCATTGGCATAATAATTCCAATCTGTTGATTCATTATATTCCTGTTCATTATGCAATTCAGGATAATCTGATGTATAATTTTCTGTTTCTCTATATGTGCTTTTTAGTAATGGAGTTGTAGCAACAGAATTTCTATTAACATTTTCATTTTTTATTTTCTGTTTGATATTATTGTATGGAGTTTTAATAACATTTATAGACTGTTTTGAATAATTTGTTTTTAATTTTTTCTTTTTTTCTTTTTTTATTCTTTCAATAATTTCTGTATCACTAGAACAAAAAAACCAGGTATTAATATTTAAATGATTTAAGAACTAATATAAACTTTCCTGTATAAATAATAATAAATTGTAAAAATTCTCAAAAACTTCAAACATAAGGTTCTATTCTATTTTATACAAATAAAAGTACAATTACTATTAATCTTCATACATTTATTAATCCCAAAGAACAGTACTTTCAGACTAAATTAACACATCAATGAGACATTCTCAAATTTAAAAACAAAAAACACTTCCTTGTCTTTGAATATATATTATTAAACAGCTGCCTTTAATAAAGTTTTAAAATAGATACAAATGATAACATTTAAATAAATCAAAATTAATTTTAGTTAACTTAAATATTAATGATATAAATTATCAATTTTTTTGATTTTCATCCAAGAATAATTTCTAAGGGTTTAGGAGGAAATCATAATCCCTTATATTAACTAGTTGGCTTCCTTCTATATCTTCTTTATATATGAACTATTTATCACAAACATGTTCTATTTATCTATTATAGAAAAATAGAATAGTTTTGCCAATATTATAAAATATCAAGTTATATTTATTATTTGAAAATTCATTATTAATATAGTTATTATTAATTATATTTTATTAATCTAATTGAATAGAAAATTTAGTTTGTTGACATTGATTACTATAGTAATAATTTTAAATGTTGTAATAGAATGTAATCTGTTCTAAAGTTGGTAATTTACTGACAAAGGCGTAGAATAAAGCTGGAAGGCAAAACACTTTAAAATGCTTTGTAATTTATTTAGAAATTTAAGTGTGTAATGTTTTTCCCTGTTTAGAATTATTTTGAACTTGATTTATTAATAAAAACTGAATCTGGGGTTTTTAAAAACTTTTCATATATTGTATTTAAAACATAAATAATTAAATATCACTTCTGATCCCAGTCAATCTGCAGTCTGGATAATCCAATTCCAGATAATCAGGTCTACTGTAGTTAGCAATTTTATATAAATCAATTACATATAGATGGAAAGTACTTACATGATATATAACATACCATTAATAAATTTTAATCTAAAAATAATTATATTACTATAAAATTATAATTTCTGTGAAAGAGAAATTATTATTCAAAATAATGCTCTGATAAAGTGAGGTTATAAAGAATAAAACAAGTGACTTTTATTAAAAATTGACTTCTTCAAAATATAAATAAATACACAATAAACGATGATAATAAATAAGTATTTAATAATATAAAACAGCATTTTTCAAACTTTTTTGACTGCAACCCACTGCAGGACTGCATTTTGAATTGTGACACATATGTGATAAATTAAAAACAGAAACTTTGTGTGAATTATATTCATTTATTTGTTATTGACTAATGTTTCATATTTGTTGCGTATGGCACATATTGGTACATATAAACCGCTTTCAGAAAAATCTTATTTTAGAAGTAGTTTTTAAACTTTTTTGTGCATTTTTTTTCGTCATCATGATCAATTTTATTTATTTCACAACCTATTAAAGGGTCATGACCCACAGTTTGAAAAATGATGATTTAAAATATTTATAGATATAATTACATAGAAAAATAAGTGCTATTAGTCTCAAAATAGAGAGATCATCTTCAAGTTGAATGATAAATAATCATTCATTTTGAAGATGATCTCTTTGCTTTGAAACTGAAATCTAAGCTGAATGATGATTCAACTCAGATTTCAGTTTCAAAACAAAAGAGTTATTCTTTCTCTGCTTTGAGATCCAAAGTAATCAATTTTGTTTAATTATAAATATACTCTGTTGCAAAAAAATAATGCAAGTCTGTTGCAGGAATATGATGCAGCCTCTTTCAAACTCTCTTAGTTACTCAAACTGCAGATTGATATGTTGAAGAGGCATCTTTATAAACTACTTAATGTAATGAAACATCAAAACTAGTCAGATAATTCCATATTTGCAAATGCTGCTCCTTATACTGGTCCCAGATTTGCCTTTTTCATGCACTCCTGAAATGCCATGCATTCAGTGACTATGAAATTTTAATCATTTGGATATCTAGCAGAAAAACATTTGTATACCAAATTTGCAGTTCTCTCTATTTTTAGGATTGTATATATATATTTTTACAATAGATTATATTTTACACTATTGAATGATTATTCATTTAATATCATTATAACTGTGCATTTATTTATACTTTGTTAAATGCAATAAGTACCTACAAGACAAAACTGACATCTTCTATAATGAATTAAAACAAAATCAATCATCTATTGATATCTATTTGTTAAAAATACAAGCTTGAAAAATATTGGTTAATCAATTAATTTATTTATAAATTTAATTAAAAAATTATACAAACTTTTCTCGAAATCTTGTTAAATAAGCTTTATGTTTCTTTCCTTCCAAATGGTTGACATAACATTTTAATGATGGCATAATCAATTTACATAAACTACAAGTATGACTAAGGGATTTACTAAAAAATAAATAAATTATTATTATTACATACAAATAATATCATAATTTATTATATTCAATAAATTTATTTGAACTTTTAATCTAAATATGTAAAATAATCAACAAATATAGATATTTATTATGCCAATTTTCTAATTGAAATTTCAGTGAGCTATATTTTTTTATAACTGTGGGATAAAATTCTAAAATCCTATAATTCACCTAAAGAATATCACAACAAATATCTGCAAATAAGATTAAAGACTACGATATAATTTATGATACAAAAAATTTTTATGAATTCCAATTTAGATATTTCTGCTTTTTAGGAAGATGTCATATAAAATAATTTGTAAATTGTTTATTTAAAATATATTCCTTCTTAAGAAAGAGAAAAACATAAAAATTATTCCCATGAGGTATAATAAAAGTTTATTAGTTTTTTCTTATAACAAATTTTTTTTTTAAATTTTCTAAATAATACCTCAGTATGTAACATAAATAAATTTCTGTACCTTGGAGACATATAACACTATATTCAGTTTTAAAAAATTGGACATAATATCATGTGCCTATGAGGTACAGAAATGTTTTCTGTATTATATATACAGTGACCATATGTCCTTTATTTCACTGCTCTGTCATTTAGACTTATTTATTTTTCTAAAATGACCATTTTTTTTTTATTCTGTGATTTGAAATAGTAAATTAAACATTAGTTAAAATTAGTAAATTAAACACTAGTGCAGAACAGACAATCCACAGAAATATGACACCTGTTATTTTCTGCGACAGCATCATGTTTTTGCGTCATCACCTGTAAAAAGATCAAAGAATGGCAACAAAATGATGAGTCTTGCCAACATAGATTGGTTAGAATCTTTTATTATTTCACAGGCAAACACACATCATTTAAAAACATTTTAAAACTGATTAAATTTTGCTTTTATCTCCCAGAATCTAATGCTCCCACTGAATAGGTATTTTAATTAGTGAATAATATGTGGATGACCACTGAGAAAACTCAATTAAAAACTGAAACATTAGAAGCATATATTTATACCAAATGCAACTTCGATATGACACATATAGAATTTTTATGAGGTTTAGGAGCCACCTGCCTGATTTCAGATTGTCAGTGATGATAATCCGAGATCAAGCAGGTAGCCCCTAGACCTCAAACTCATCACAATCATTTTCAAACTTCTTATACCAATAATAAACTTTGTGTTTTTGACAATGATTGTTTGGTATATATGTCTCCCATCAATTTTAAAGTATCAGTGAAACTTTAAGTTGGTAGTAAAATTTAATATTTGTTCTTTGTTCAAATGTAGATATTTTCTTTGGAACAATCAAGTTATAATACTACTGTAACATATAAGATTTTTAGATATTGTACATGCACCAAAAACAATTGTTATCAGGCAGAAAAATTCTTTATTCATTTACCTTTTAGCAAAATATAACATGTTTTTTATTATTATTTATTAATTTTTAATATTTTAAAAGTTCAGTTAGTTTTCGATCCTATCTTGTATATACAGTATATATATAGGATTGTTTGGAAAGTAATTCCATTTTTTTCCCATGAGTCATGTTAGTTGTATTTTTAACCCACCAATTTCATTCTAAGTCATATTGTCATTATATATTTTGATAGCTGACATTTCAAGGTTTAAAAAAAAACTTTTT
>WUQG02044268.1:0-10542 GCA_011317285.2 Androctonus mauritanicus
TCCCTGCGCCACTTACTCACGTGTCTTATTATGAGTTTCGGTCATTTCCTGACGACGTGTTGGAGAAACACGTAAAACTTCTCCTGGTGTCAGACTGACGAATTACCTACACACGTTGCGGGAGCCTTACATTAGCATATCCAAATAGTCTAGTGCAGGCTGGGTTGCTGGTTCTTTTCACCTTTAAAAACTCCGGCAAGTCTTTGTTCTTTTGATATCTTATTTCCAGCGCCCTTGTGGGGTCCTCCTTTAATACTTCCGCTTCTGTGTGCCTGATGTATTCCTCCATATATTCGTCATAAGTTTGCCTTTTAAGTAGAACTAGCCTCTTAGATTTATCCTCCCTTGTTATTGCTAGATTATTCTCCATCATCCATTTCCAAGTCTTCTTCACCAGTAGTTTCTCCTCCCTTGCCTGCCAGATCTGTTTTCCATTGGTCTTTCTCTTCCT
This sequence comes from Androctonus mauritanicus, assembly GCA_011317285.2. NCBI lineage: Eukaryota > Metazoa > Arthropoda > Arachnida > Scorpiones > Buthidae > Androctonus > Androctonus mauritanicus. The sequence goes on from WUQG02044268.1 coordinate 452, forward strand.
ATACGCTTCCTTTATGAATTTCCATCTAAGTCTCTCCTTTTCCATCTCATCCATATCATTCTGTGTTGTACGCATTCTTTCAAACTATGGTACAATTTCCTGGATTTCTTTTACTGATTTTATTGCGTATGACTGGCATTTCTTTATTATCATCTCTACAAATGACGGGACGATTATATCCCCCACTATCTTTAGTACATCTTCCAGCTTCTCTATTTCCTGTTTGATTTTCTTTATTTGCCTACTTATCAGCCATTTTATTTTCCTAACATACTTTTGTCTCTGTTTTCTTCTTATATATAAAAGTTCATCCCTTAGGGCTGTTTTTTTAAGCTCCAACTCATCTATGCTTATTTGTAGGCTGTCCTCCTTTTGTTCTAATTGCCTCTTCTTTTCCGCTAACTGGAACACCTTCTTCCTAGTGTTTATTTGTTTTTATTATTACTATTTGTATATTTAACTTTTATGTTCCTTTATGTCTTGGGTTAGACTTTGTTTAAGAACCATGTAGTTTGAGATTTTTAAATTCATGTTATATGAATGTCTTCCAAGTTCGAATTCTAACGTATGTGTTCTAAATTCGAAATGTATGTTCTATTTAGATGTATTGAGCTGATGAGGGCGTAACAATGCCGAAAACGTTTCTCAATAAAAGTTATTAGTTTGAATTGTAAACAGTATTGAGTCTGCTCATTAGTGCTTAAGAAAGCATCACAGTGAATAAATCCTGATTCCTATTAGAGCAGTGAGAAAAAGTGGAAGTTGATTTGGCAATACATATGGCCTGATCAAAAAGTTGCCAAGAATTCCAGCCCAAGCGATAATGTAGACCTGATATTGAAAGCCAGGAGGAAGTCACACTCAAGGATTTTCCTCAGCACACACATGGCTGTTGTGGCTAGTTAAGCACTCCTCTCATGTAAACATGCCTTGTCTATGAACAAAACTGATTCCAGAAAATCAGTATCTTCAGCATTCTTTGAATGTAGCAGAGATGAAGCACAATTCAGCCAACATGGATTGGTTCAAAACAAACTTCTAAGGTGTGAAGCTCAAAATCTACATCCTGGAGAGGATACATTGTGAGGACAAAGTGCTTGTCTTGTCTCTTTCTATCACCCCCTGAAGTTTAACAATAGAGTTTTTGATCACTCTGTATTATAATTTTTTTTCTATATAGTAAATTTTGTCTTATTATTTTTGTATTTCACTTCAGAAATTATTTTATTGCAGTGTGTTATAGTTGTTTGTGCTTAATTCAATAAGGTTTATAAATGCTCTACAAGCAAGAAACACCAAAATTATTTTACTGATAAAACATTTTTGGACCTACTTCCGGTCCCTCATCAGTACAGCTTTTTCTTAAGAACAAAACAATTTAAAATTGTTGAACATTAGAACAACAAAAATCTGTTACCTAATGCTGTTGTTGTGCTTAGTTTTACAAATAGTCTTCAACTTTATCAGTTTTTATTGGTTAATGTCGAGATTATCCAGATAAGGATGAGAACAAGATAAATTACTTTCTATTTCTATCTTTATCCACTGTATTTGAATAATGTTGACATTTCCCAGTTAATCTCGACATTAACTGGATTTTGCGTATTAATTGTAACATATACGTAAAACAGTTATGAGGATAACGGGGATGGAGTCATTTGTTATTAGTTGTTCGAATCCCTCGAATGTAGATGTCAGTCTGACACCAGAGGATTGAATTTTTCGAGTTGCAAAACAAGACATGTTGCAAAACAAGACATGTTCAAATCAAGTTACAAAAAGTAGAACACTGTTTTGTAGGAACGTTTTTTCCAGCATTGGACACATGAATGTACTATGTTTTAACAGTGTTTTTTGTTAATTTTTAGTTTTAGTATTTTCATACTTATTTTTAGTTTATCTATTAACACCACGAGTAGTAATTTTTGTAGTTTCTGCACATGTTTCTGTAATGTTTAGCGCATTTTGGATTCTAGATTAATTTGATGTATGGAACTTGTGTGAAAAGTAGTTCACTTTTACTATATGTGTTTTTTTAGATAATAATGATATCTTGATAGGTTAGTAATCTTTTATAAAATAATTTACTTGTAATGGTTTTGCTTTATACCTCTTTTATAATTATGTCTTAGTTATAGTGTTTTATTTTTGTTTGTTAATGCTTCCACACATATCTTTGTACTGTTATTCGCACCAGACTTTACTTTTATAATCTGTAATGTGTGTTGTGTAACATTATTTATAGTTTTTAATATAAGTAACAAGAACAAGTTTCCTGTCCCTAACGGACAATAACTTAACACGTGTTACCAACCAATGGCTCTTTCTGACTTTTATACAAACAACCTGGAGAAACATCCCTGCTCTCTGTATAATGGATAATTAAAGCTGAAGTAGACCAGTTGACAGTGGTTGAAAATGTTTCTTTTGTCAAATAAAAGATTCTTTTCTGCTTACCAGTTAGTGCTATACTGCTCTTTTATTTCTTATAAAATTTTTCTATATAAGTATTGATTTTTAAATGCATTTTATTAAATAAATTTGAAATTTTAGCAAATAAAATAATAAAGATTACTAACACATTCACACTTTGAGTTATGAACAGTTGCACTTATGAATACGAAATTTCACTTTCAAATTTCAAAAATTATTCAAGAATTTTAAACATGGTGATAGCAGAATGCTCTAGAAACCAATACAATGTAAAATTATACAGTTAGTTAACATATTATAGTAGTATTTCAAGATGGCAGTGATTATGGTGGAATGAAACCCAGAATGAATCCAGGTCCTCTGAAAAAAGCCATGGTATTTCCAGATAGTCAACCCAACTAACAACACAGAAGATTGATCTAAATTAAAAATATTCGTTAAATTTCAGGCTGATATATTGGTTGTGCCATTCTGAATTTAAAAAACTATCAATAGATTCCTATTCTGTAACTCCAAAAATCCCTATCTGGCTGAAAACATAAAAAACATGGATTAAATTAAAAATATCCATTAAATTTCAAGCTGACATATTGGATTTACCATTTTGAATTCAAATAAACTATCATAAGATTCCTATTCTGTAACTCCAAAACTCTCTTTATACTGACTTTCGTCAAAACAGGATTAACATTAAAAATCCGTCAAATTTGAAGGATTTTTGTGACTCTGAGTATAGAATTTTTCAACCAATATGTAAAGGGATATTTTTCTCAGCATGAAACAGTCAACTGGTCAAGAAATAATGATTTTTAAGATAAATATTGGAAATATTGCTTACCTCTTTTCTATCTCTTTGAGATGAAATTTTGGATTGCCATATTTTTTTTGAATCAATTTTCAATAATCCTTCTATAATATCACAAAATTTCAGCTTTCTAAGTCATAGCAAAGTACTCAAATTATTGTAGACAGACATACATACATGGTCCATAAGCATTTATATATATATGTATTTATGAATATTCTAAACAATGATTAAATATTTCAAAGTGATTTGCTTCATCTTTCACAAGAACAATATAAAGTTTTGATTTCCTTCAATCCAGCAATGTTCAAGTTTTGTATATCAGCAAACCAAACCAAAAATTTCATCACTAAAAATACATCAAATGCTAGACTAACAAAATAATTTAAAATTAACTAGAAAAATTTAAAATATTTTTCAACTTTATAATCCTAATAGTTTTGCATACCGCAGAAAAATTTGACATATAAACTGATGTTTTATGTCATAACAATAGAAAAATATTGAAGTAGCATTAAAAAATTATAGAAGATAAGTTTATAAAGAAAATTTCATTGATATAACAATAAATAAAAACTTCAAAGAAAGCACAAGAAATTTATTTTCTCATTTTGAATATTTTTAAAATATTTTTACAAAAATTTTTATAAATAAAATAAATAAATAAAAATTCTGAATATAGTTTTATATAATCAGATAAATGTTTCACTGATAGTTTTGAAACAAAAGAAACATTATTATTATAATCAATCAAACAATGTAATTTTGATATCAACTAAGCTAAGAATGTTTTATTAGTTGAAAAAATTTTACTAATACAATATAGGCAATCCTTAAGTTATGTAGGTAGATCGTTCTGATAAACCCTACGTAGGTCAAAACATACATATGTCGGAGCATATGTTATACAGTACTATGTATCACAATGATGTAACACTAAAAATAATTAATTATATTAAAGACTAAGCACATAAATCACATGGCAAAGCAGTTGCTTACCATCTTAGAGAATCCAGATTCAATTCTGAGTCCTATACCTCCAGTTTTTCTAGAGGAGTCTGGATTCAGGTCTGGCTTATTACCTAAAAATAATCTCTTGTAAATATGGGATCTAAGCATGTTAGATCTATCTAAATCAGGGATTGCCTTACAATTTTATTACTATATGATACAAAACATATCACAGATATAATACTAAAAATTTGATTGTCCAAACAGAAAAAATAAGCTTTATTTTGAATAAAATCAGAAAAATTTCATTTTTTTTAACATCCATTTAAATAAACAACAAAAAAAATCAACTACTTATAGATCATACCTTCTGTTACAAAACTACCAATTTTTGTTAAAAAATTTTGAAAAGAAAGCAGGTTAATGAGTAAAACAAATAAATAAGTGAAAACACTTATTTATTTGTTTTACTCATTAACCTGTAATAATTTCACTTAGCAACTAAAAGTAAAAAATGCTAAAAGTAAAATTTTTCAAAAATTAAAGTGAAGGTAGGGAGAAGATTGCAAGAAAACTGGACTGGAATACTAAGTGTTAAGACTCATGTCCTCCCATTTTTCATCACTGATTTTTTTTAATTCATAGGTATTTTTTATGCTCTGACAGAACTTTTTTTTTATTCTAATATATATAATTAACTTATAATATTATTACACATATTGCAGAAAATATAATTTTTTACAAATGTGCATCAAATAGCAAAAATACTCATACTAAAATTGCCAAATGAATTCAAATATGAACTATCTGAATTATATTTAAAATATTAGTATATAAAAATTTTGGAATTTGATAAATGACTACACAAATGCCAAAATGACTTCATATTTGAATCAGAGGATCAATCTTGGCCATTTGGGAATCACTGCTAAGTTTTGATATCTGTTAACTGAAAATATTATAAAATTCTATTACTAGCTATTTTCATTACTATTTTTATGTAAGGTAAATTACAGTATTCACCAAAATATACAGTACTGAAACTCACACAATCTCAAACACGCATATGCATTTGTAGATGGGGCATAGCATCAGCTGCATGTGTTCCCAGTAGTGAAAAGGAAGTTGTGGTGTGCAGTCGTTGTTGGAAATGGATCTCTCAATGGAGGAAAAAAAAATTTAGAGTTGAGTATTATTTCCACTCATACGCAACTTGCTTCCTTGGTTTTGAGCTGCCAGATGTTATCATCCAGAAACTGCTATATAGTGCAAGTATGACGATATGGTGTGCAGTCTCAGCACATGGTATAATAGGTCTCTATTTCATTAAGGATGAGGAAGGCAATGTTCTTAATGATCCAACTGCCATGTTCAGGATGTGGTGATTGGACCATTTCTTCAAGATTAGAGAATATTCTATCGTGCAAAGGGCCTTCATATGAATAGACAAGGGAAGCAACAGGATGAGGCAACCAGCTATACAGCTTGAGAATCTAGCCATTCTGCAGGAAAACTTTCCAATGAATCATTTCACATGATACTGACTTCCTATTCTCCCAATCTTACACCACCTGATGCCTATTTGTGGGAAATGTTAAAGGAAAGTGTGTTCAACTGTGAAGATCTGCCAAGAATTTTGCCTGCATTACATGAGCAAATCGTCTTTTTTTGGAGAAGTCTGCAGCAACCTCTGTTCTGAGATATGTTTGAGAATCTGTATGAATGATATGAACTGTCTTCAGCAAAGCAGTGCACGCTTCAAACACTTACATTATGCATACAGTGGTAAATGAATATGCTAATAGTGTGTATGTTAGTTTCTTTCAGGAGAAATAAATTAAAAGATAACAACAAGATAATATTGTTCATTTCTTTCATTTCAGTACTGTATATTTTAGCACATACTGTATTATAAATAATGTATAGTACATTTTTAAAAATATTTGTATAAAGTATTTTTAAATATATTTGTATAAAGTACCTTAAATCAGTATTTTGAAAAATTCTAATAGACAACATTCAAATTTCTCAATTTTGAATTATGTTGAAGATTGGAAATCATTCTCCAAAAATGGCACAGCACTCGGCACAGCTGATGTAGACAAATAGTAGTCAAAAATATTTATTTTCTAAAATAAAAGGTTCTTTCTGCATAGTGCTATGCTATTTTTATATTTTTTTACAGTGGCAGAATGTCTGCAACTATAGAATCAATCTCCAATATAATTCTTTCATATGTAAATAGAGCTGGATATAATTTGCATTTTATTTTCATGTAATTTTAGATCTATATTATAATGGACCATTTATATTATAGATAATAAATTGTTTTTAATTATTTTTCAAATATAGTTACATTTTATATTTTATCAGATAAAGCATTTTAATTACATTCAGAATACAAATTATTTTTTATGTATCAAATATCAAATATGCATTTATTATTATGAATATATTTTTACTTATAGTTAAAAAAGACAACAACAAGCTTATTTCTTGAAAATATTTTTAATAATTCAAAAATATTTTTTAATAAAATACTTTTGAATAGCTACCTATCATGGGCATATCCAAAAATATTTTATAAAGAAATATTTTTGGTTCAAGAAATAAACTTGTCATTTATCTTTTATTTTGTTATTCGAATCAAGACTTAAATTACTTAGGGACTTAGTAATATAAAATTTTTATATACATTATTTATAAAGAATTTTTAAAATAAAAATAACTTACTTATCTATTGTTTTAGGCAATGGCTGATCAATTATAATTTGATTAAGTTGCTTATCTTCTTTCTCAATTTCTTTGGAATTTGAAATGAAAGGTAGCAGAGTCTCCTCCCACCAATCAGAATTCACTCTCAATTTCCTAATATCTGTCATCCAATTAGGTGCATATCGTTTTGTAACATCTTTAACATAATTTTTATCATCAAAAGCTAAAACATATGTTACAGGTTGTGTAGCATAACTTTCTAATTTATATGGTTTATCAATAATATTATTTACACAATCTACTGAAATCCATTTATCTTCACTTTTTGAATATATTTCCAACCAATATTCTATTCCATTGTTGTTAGAAATAATTCTTATATCATTTACTTCATCCTCAGAATCAGATGACAATATCTTTCTGTTTGGTGTTTTTATCTTTGATGACTTTTCTATAGAAGGTGATTTATTATTTTTAGGAAACAAAAATCTGTTCTGTGAATTTTTAAATTTTGTAAAAGAAGTTGAAGCTCGTGGTTTTTTTTCTTGTATAAAAAAATCATCACTGCTCTCTTCATCATAATCATAATCACTATCTTCATTAAAATTATTATTACTATCAATTTCTTTAATATTTAATTTCTTTTTCCTCCTAAGTTTATAATTCTTAATATCTTCAGAAGTTTCAAAATCACTGCCACTGTTGGACTCTATTGGATTTTGCACAATATTTTTTGATTTCATTTCATCCACATTATTTTGCTTTTTTATATTAGGTTTAACAGTTTCAATTCGTTTTACTTTTTTTCTTTTTCTAAAATGTTCTGATTTATTGTCAATTTTTTTTAGGTTATTTTTGCAGTTTTCATTTTTAGAATTTAATTTTTTATTTTTATTTTGTAATAGATTATCGGATCTAATAGGAAGTGGATATAGCGATAAGCAAAGTCTTGCTTCCAATCCCAAAGATCGAACTAATAATATAAATACTATATTATAATCTCTCTTATTAATAATTTTACGATTTTTGATAGTTTCTTCTATGCTATTTTTTATGTTTTCAGCAGATGTTTTAAAATTAAAATCATAATCAAAATATTCTTTATACCACATAACAAGTTTGGATATATCATCTTTAGTAATCATTTTAAGTGTATTAAAATCAAGAGGAACGTGTGAAAGCATCAAAGCTAAAAGAATTTCATTTAAAAGAAGATTATTGACATGTAAACCATGAGCAAGAAGGCAGAGAAGATGGACTTTATGGAGTTCAATTTGCATACTTTTTCGAAAACGATTGACTCCTCTACGAATAATGTCCATTATATCAATCTCTTTCTTCTTTCTTTTTCGATATTTCCAAGAATCTGTGGCATTTAATGTGATTTCCACACCTTCTTTAGGTATATTTGGTTTATAATCATCTAAATTCAAATTTTCTGTTTCTTCCACTTCTTCCCATTCACTTTCAGAAGATTCATTATTTATTTTTCTGTTATTCATATTTTTGCTATGTTTTTCAATATTTTCAAAATTAGTTGATAGTTCATTATTTTTTGTGTTATCAGTTAGGTATCTTTTCTTTTCAGTGAATTTTATCTCATCTATTACAGAATAAGGAGTTTCAATATTTTTATTTACAATTTCTTTTTTTTTTTTCTGTTCACTTTTAATTGATTTTTGATCTAATTTCTTACTATTTATATCATCATTAATATCATCATAAAAGTCTAATTTTGTTTTAACAATATTTTCTGATGTATTCACTAAAGTCATTTTTGCTTCCATCGATTTTCTTTTTTTGGCCTTAGAATTAGGAGACTTTTTTGTTATACTTTGTTTATTTTTATTTGAATTATTCTGAACAACAGGCCTATTTGGTTCTATATCAGGTTCTTTTATTTTGTTATTCTTAACAAAAATATCATTTTTGTTTTTTCTATTTTTTCTTGGTTTTTTAGTCAGATTTTCATTATTTTTATCAGTTTTTAAAACAGTATTTTCTTCTTTCAGTTTATTTGATTTTATAATAGAGTTCATTATCGATTGAGGATCATTAGCGTATGAATCCATAAATACTACAGATTTTGGATCTATTTCATTATATGAATCTCTTAATCCTTTCCTTTTCTTCTCATTTTTTTCAGTTATATTTCCTAAATAATAAATTATCAGTTTAATTAAAAAAAAAATATATAATGAATATTCTTAGAAATTATTGCAAAATATTCATGAAATTTTTTAAATAAAATGATTAGCATGATTAATATGTAAATTTCCTTAGGACAATTAGAAATTTTAAATGATTAGATCATGTAGAATGATCTACATAGAGAATTTATATACAATATTACTCCATTTTATGCCTGAAGTTTGTTATTGAAGATTTTTTAGTAGTATAAGATTGCTGTAAAATAGAAAAAAAAATGGCAAAAAAAAAAAAATAATTAATTATTATACTTAAACAATTAATTTTTATTTTGTTTTGTGTTCCAAAATTTTTATACATTTTCAGATTAATAGTTTTTTTAGGATCATAGAATGTCACTAGAAATCAATTAAAATAATGCAAAAAACAGAATTAAACACTGATTTTTCATGTTGAAAATATTGATATGTTTTCACTATATCTAATTAATCTATGACTTGCAAGTTTCAACTAAGTTTATATGCTCTATTGAAAAGATTAATTTATCTTAATACATTAGTAGTAAAAATATATAATTAAAATCAAAACTAAAAGAAAAATAGGCCGTGATTTCAATTTAAATTCAAAGAAAGTTGAATTTGGAAAAATTTGATTGGGCAAACAGGATTTAGGCAAGAGGAATTCAGACAAAACAATCTTGGTCTAATTATTTTGACCAAATTTCCTAAGACTGTTTTACAACTTTGGAACAGTTTTTTAAATTTGTAAAACCATGCAACAATGCAAAATTTGATATGTAGACCAATATCAAATTTTGCATTGTTGTTGTTATTTTTAATTTAATTGAAAAATTATTCACAAAATAATTATTTCTTATAATTTTGGAAGCTAATATAAATTGTAGTTATTCCAATTCTTATCTATCATTAATGTATGGATATACAGGTTGATTCAGAAAGGTGGTGCCAAAATTTACAGGCAGGTAGAGGGTGAAATTCTGAGCAAAAAAGTTTAGGTGCATTTTTTGATCTGGAGCGCC
>WUQG02044279.1:0-10542 GCA_011317285.2 Androctonus mauritanicus
ACCTTTCTAATGATACCTTAGTTATAAAAATCGATACAGTGGTTCGATCGAAAAAGGGACATCCATCAGCCAGTTACGTTTGACTATTAATATATATGATTTAACTCAATTAATAGTATGAAAATAGAACTTTGAGTTCTGTTTATTATTATTTTTTAATATAAATGTAATTTTTGTTTGATAATCTTAAGTGGATTCAAAATATGCTAGTGATATGGAATTGACATATACATATTAAAGTTTTTAAAGTTTTCTATAAAAATTTATATTTTTCATAATATTCATTATATGTCAATTCAGTTTATGCACTTTTGTTTTAATATCTTTTAATAAAGAAATAACATTCAGTGTTTGCTATTTTTTATAGTTAGCATATACACATTTTCTGCATATCAAGAGATCACAAAGCATCATTTTTTTATGTTTTATACTGAATTATATTATTTTAATTTATTTTGAAATTATCTATAAATAAATATTAATTGAAAACTTGATTCTACAATTTTTCAATAAATTTAAAGCATGAAAATTGCTATAGTCCATTTGCTGCTTAAATATCAATTGCCATTTAGTAGTATTTGAATAACACGTAATCAATAGGAAAAGATTTATGCAAAATTCAGTAATTTTTTATCTGTGCCAAATTCAATATATATCATAATAATATAATTTCAGATATACATTTGTGGCAAAATTGAGAGTTATTAATAGTATAAAATTTATAAATAGATATTTTTAGTATCACACTTGTTAACAGATTATACTATAAATATAGGATATCTAGGATATAAATATCTAGATATTGTTTATCAGATTTTATATGCAATTTTAAGTTCCATTCATCTTTATTTATTTATCCATTTATTTAAAGGCAATAAAACAATTAATATAATGTAGTAATTTCAATATAAATAATTTTAAATTGAATTTTCTTACTAAAAAATACATAAAGAAAATTAATTAAAATTTTTAATTTAAAATGTGACAAACCAAACAAAAAAAATATTGTAGTGTAATTGTGATAATAAAAAAATCAAAATTTGCCTCTGCAATTAATTTAAAAACTTCTCTTAATATCTTATTAATTCTATCAAATTTATGCAATTTTGATAAAATACTAACGATACATTTTCAATTCATTATGTTCTTATATCATCGTAACATAACATCAGTTAAATTTATTAAAATAGTAATTTCCAATTTTCTGATTCTACACTTCATAATTATTAAAAAGAATAAAAGAATCTGATGGAAACATGCAAGATATTCAGCATTTATATATTATATTTTTTAAATATTTTTTCATTTAGTGAATGTCAATCTTTTTTGATAATACAATACATGTAGTCCTCAACTTAGGAATTTCTTGATTTATGATCACTTGTAGTTATGACAAATTAATGTCATCAATAAATTCTGTGATTGGCCAATGCAATTGACAAAAGATTCAAGTTCCTGAGCAATGGTCTGATAAACAAAAAAAATCCTTTTTGTATCTAGTTCTTGTATTTTTGTATTGGTTAAATTCATTATGATAAAGAGTGGAGTATAAATAATATATCGATAGTGGGAAATCCATAGATTTTGGGTATTTCCAACTTATTATTGCTCTAACTTACAATGGCAGAGTTCTAATCGAACCCCATTGTAAATCAAACACTATCTGTAAATTATTATTTATCTGAATGCATTGGAATCAGATTTATCTTGGATAATCAATTTTTTTGGAATATTTAATTGGCAAATGTCTGAAAAATTTGTTTAACATAAAAAAGATAAAAAATAGAATTATTTGTCTTGTGCTTAATTATTTTTTTTTAATCTAATATAATACAGTTATTACATAAATTTTAGAAAGTATAGTCTAACACATATATTCCAATTAATTGGAATTTAGAATCTGCTGGATCTGATCGTAATATTCTATATTAGATCTTTCTCAGATAAGCATCAAAAATTATCATATTTTTTCATTGATGATGTGCATTTAATAAATAATTGATGCTATCAAAAATGTCAAAATAAGGCATTTGTTATAAAAAAATTCATTTTTATAGTTTTGTATAAAACACAATGTTATATTTTTTAAATGTGTTTTGAATAGTTATTAATTTATTTTTTGAACAGATAATGCCCACATTAAATAATGGAAATTCAATTGGTTCTGACTTCATAAATGATTTTGATCCATGAGTGTGCTCATAAAATAAGAATTCAATTTCTCTTAGATTTAATTTTAAAAACAGTTCATTCTCAACAATAAAATTTGATCATAATGAAATTTAATAAAGATCAACAAAATCAATAGTTTATGATTAAACAATGATTTATTTATCTAAAGAAATGAAATCATAGTCTTTAAATCAAGCAAATTCTCAAACAATCTTTTCAGTCGAGTCAATGTGAAAAAAATTAAAACTTTGACTATACATGTTTTAATATTATTTTGTTTATGCTTATGGAAAATGTCACTGAACACAATACAAAAATATTTATTTTGTTAGGAAATCAGTTTGCTTTGTTTAAATTATATATTTTTTAGGAATAATAATTTTATAATATTTTTTTAAAAGTCATGTGAAATTGACCTTTGAATTTAGTTCTAATGATTAAACTGTGAAAATGCAAATTAAAATATTAAAATCTAAAAAGAGCAAATGAGTGCAAAAGAAAAAATTTCAAAATGAAAAAGTAGAGAGATAACTTCACACTGAAAAGTTTTATATATATTTTTCAATAATTTAATAGGCTTATAGAGGATCTTCCAAAAATATATATATAGTATATAGTAATCATAAATCATATATTTTTAATCTTTTGTTATTTTAAATAAAAAATATAATATAATAGAGAATTAGTTATCCAGTATCTCTATATTCAGAATGCTCAGAAAATCTGTTTTAGAACATGATAAGAGAGTAGAATTTCAGCACTTGTTGATTTAATATGATGAATGTGTTGAAAAATAATTAATGATCTCACTGATGCTTGAGCATAGTTCCAAGTTTACTTTCTATTATTATAAATCTCAGTCATCAACATAATCATATAAAGTTGTAAACAGTAATGTATGAATATTCAATGCATAATTTTTCTGTTTTCATTTGCTTGAGCAGGGATTTTATAGTTTTATTTTGAACACATTCCAATTGATTTCATGCTATATGATGTCATTACATTTAGTGTAAGCATTCAAATTTAGTTCTTTTGTTGTTTTACATAATAATAAAAAGTAGGATGACTTCTAATTATTATATCTTGATGAGTGGTTCAATACCTAACATGGATATATGATAAAATCAATTCAATAAATAATAACTCTTAATACTAAATTTATAACAACTCTCACATTGATTTAGATTTGATTAAATTAGAAGATATTGTGAGAACAGTTTTATCCATAATACTTTAACTGCTTTCTTTCTCGGTTTACTACCTAGTCAATCTTAATCAATAGAAGCCTTTTAGCAGTGAACAGTACATTTTATTATCACATATAGTCTCTACAGGCTAACGTTTTCGACAATGCTGGTTGCCATCTTCAGGCTCACAATTACACAAATTCGTTAAGATTGACTAGGTAGTGAACAGTTTTATTTAAATACATTATGGAGGATTTTTCTTCATGTATTATTATGTCAAATTAAGCTATCATCATCATGTTTACTTTTATGTATACTTTTATTTAAATTGTCAAACATTTTTAAACTAATTTATTTATTTATATTCTAGTATATATATATATAACTCATTTCATGATAGAGTTATAAATTGTTTTAGTTATCTTTATTATTTATTTATAATTTAATTAATATAAAGTCTTGAAAAAATCATAAACAAGTTCAAAAATATTGTGATTACATTACTTATTTATAAATCTCTTGGATAATTGAAGAAAGATGATTATTTATTGAGTCCAAACACAGCACCAACTGCAGTATGGTATTATAACACTTCTTTAATTAAACAAGTGAACGTTTTCGATTCAATAACGTATCCTCGTCAGGCTTATACACTTTGTGGTTAAAAAAATGTTCTCTTTGTGTATAAGCCTGACGAGGATACGTTATTGTATCGAAAACGTTCACTTGTTTAATTAAAGAAGTGTTATAATATCGTACTGCAGTTGGTGCTGTGTTTGGACTTAATATTTATTGATTTAATGCAGTATAATGACAATTATTATTATTTATTGAATATTTTTTATTTAAATATAATTTTAACTTTTAAATTAAAGTTATATAATAATAAATAAAACAGACAAAGCTTTTTCAAAATGAAAATAATGTTTATTCAAAATACATAAAATTTAGTCTGTAACTTTCCAATTTCATTCAATAAGTCATCTTCAATGATTATATAAATTGTTTGATTATAGAATAAAACCAAACATATATTCATGTTTAATTTTTAATCTTCCATGCACAATATATATATATATATATATTTATTTATTTATTTATACTAAAAGAGTAAACATTTATTTAAAATGGATTGTATATACAGTAATTATTTTACATAAATGTTCCTATAATATTTAAAGAAACTAAGTAGAGAAAAAGAATTTATTAAAATAAAATAAATGAAGAATTATATTAAAACAATGTTATAAATTACAGCTATATAAAAATACAGAGTCCATTATATGAGATTATATCATCATACATCTAATGTTGCTATATACTGTATGTACAGTGGACTCATGCTTTTACGAACCTCCAATTTATGAACTTCACATTTTTATGAATTATTTAGTTGATCCCAAAAAGTCACTAATGTTAATTATTGCCATTCCCATTTATAAACTTTAGATTTTATGAGCTTTTTTTTAGGGCTCCATACAAGTTTGTAAAATCAAGAGTCCATTGTATATAGTCTCCAGTTTTAAACTGCATAAATCATTAACAATGACAATAAAAATTTCAGCACTTATTGCAGTATAGTAAATCAACACACAAGTTTATTAACCAGAACTAACACTTTCGATGTGATATACATCCTCTTCGATATACAGGATGTATATCATCCTCTATATCAAAGAGGATGATATACACAGAAGATGATATATACTAAGAGAAAATAGAATTATCTTTTTTAATGTTTATTGAATTATATTACTATAAATATCTTAGATTTTAAAAGGGCTAATTGAATACAGTATATAGAATATTTATTTTTAAAAAATTCTAATTGCTTCTAAAATGTACATTTTTAAGTGTCACTTTAGGAATTCTATACTGAAGTGGGTTTCTGTGTAAACAAAAATGTTATATGCTAATAAAAAGTGTTGTCCTGCTATTTGAGCTTGAGATTGTTTAATTTACTGTAATATGTTGGAAAATTCTATATAAATAAATATTATCTAAAAATTTAATCATATAATTTATCTGTAAACTAAAAGAATGAAATAAATTTCATATTCATCATAAAATAGTTTTGTATATTCATTTATTTATTGGTAGTAGAATAAGATGAATTTGCAGAATCATTTAATAAAATCTCATTTAAAGTGTGATTTTGTGAATTACTAATTATAATTATTTTATAATAATTTTCATTAAAATATTCACTTTAATATGACATTTTTTTAATTCATAAAAGGATATATTTCATAATGTTCTTTTTAATCAATAAAATTATTAAATTAATATATTTTAAAATCAAGATTTTAAAAAATTTGTGGAATAATAATTATTTATATATTTTTAGATAAATGATGCAGTTGGCAATAGTTGGCCTTGGATATATTTTATCAGTCTAATCATTTTGGGATCATTTTTTGTTCTTAACCTCGTATTGGGTGTTCTCAGTGGGTAAGTTAGAAAAAAAATAGTACTTCAAAGGCTCTAAATGTAATAAATTACATTTAAAATTAATTGAGCATGTACCGGGTGATCATAATTAAAATATCCTATTCAAATTGTTTAGAGAGAGATTTAGCAGTCCAAATGCAACGAAATTTGGTATGATGATATTTCAGGACATGTAAAAAAAAATAAAAAAAATGGTGTCAAAAATCACCAGTATGCACTTGTATTGCTGCAAGCGACAAATGAGTTGTTTATTTTGAAAGTAGTGTAAGTCTATTTGTTTTTAAATCAATATATTTAAAAGTTTGCATCTGAAGCAATTTAAAAATATTGGTTACTGATAACATGATAGTATAATATTTTTGAATTTAGAAAAATATATAATTTACTGACCCAATCAGCTTCATAAACATTATTTAAAAAGTAGGATGTTTTTGGTAGCTATAAAAGGACTTAAGCCACTTTCAAAATTAATGAAATGACTTTTTTAATTTTTGAAAAAGCATAAGTCTCTTGAAAAGAAATACAATAGCCTTAAAATAAATAAAAATACTATAATTTTGTGTTATAAAAATAAAAATAGAACATTTATTCACTTTCAAAAGAATTATACAGTCAAATTATGTTTATATATTCTTATATTTCTGATTTTCGAGAAAAATTCTTATAAAAAGCAGGAAAAAAGTCAAAAAAAATCCTGTGAATTCATATCCTAAAAATTTCATAGCAATACATTAATTATTTTGGTTCTCTTTTGGCTCTGCAACATCTTTGAGTCAATAACTTAAGCAGATAAGTCACATGATTTATCCATGTCACTTCTATTAATTTTATATTTCAAAGAGAAAATTATTCGAAACTAATCACAAAACACTACTTAAGCAAGCGTATAAATTTAAATAACACATAGATCAATAAACTGTACAAAAATCATTCATTTTATTGCAATTTTAAAAATTTCTATTGTTATAGATGTTGCCATGTTGTGACATAAGAGATTTATGATCAAAACAAATATCTGGTTTTATTCCATTCAGCAGTTTGCCAGAGCAACAATGACATCTAATGATTTTAAAATTCATTAGTCAACTTTTTATTGTTATGAGAAAGGCTTGTATATGTGTGAACTCTAATTTTCAAATGTAGACTTAAGCCACTTTTAAAATAAAGACTCAAATATTTTATTTGTACAAATACTGATGCTATACAGAGATACTTCCCTTAGCAATGCAAGGGATATTAATATTCATTTTTATAGTACCATGCTTAAGGTAAACCCATACACTCTCTCTATTAACAGCACCTTTATTGAAACATGATTGCCCATATTGCTAAACATAACAGTTTAGTGTTTAATACTGAAGGATAAAATTGGAATATAAAAAAAGTTAGTGGTTGATTATCTTCAATTTAAATATCATGTTTAACTAGACAAATGATACATCTATATGTGTTTGGCTTTTTTCAATATGGTCCTGTCTCATTTTTTAATTAGACATGATTGTAGGTTAGTTTTGTTTTATTATATTGTATATTAAAATTATTTTTATTGATCTTGGCAAATGTCAGATTATTATTGATTTTTTTAGAATTACATGGGTAATATAGAACTAGAAATTTTGATGAAAACTAAATACAAGCAAAAATTGTTCCTTAAAAAAGGAGAATGTTTGGAGAGTAAGATAGTTTTGTTAAGCATGTACATAAATCAGGCATGATTAAAGCTATCTTCAAAACTGAGTGTAAGGAGAATTGCAGGTTGGATGAAAAATTAATGAGTAATCATGTATGGGTAGAACTGATGCCAAAATAATGTGTGTTTTAGCTGCTTAAGATATAGAACTGAATAATTTTGGCAATTATAAGAAACTAAACTTTATCCACATTAGACATATAATTAATAATGAATATAGAAAGTAATGCAAATTCATCTAAAAAAATCTCTGACTGAATAGATATTCTTAAAAATCTTTACATCATTTTTTTCATTATTTTCTATATTTTGATAGTGATTTGCAATTTTTATAAATTAATTCTCAGAAATGGGATAAAATTTCTATAATAATGTATTGTAAAATTCTTCTTATAATATTTTTATTAGATTAATATATAAAGTTATTAACAAATTTTATGAAATTTTTACATTAATTTTTATATTTGAAGTGAATTTTCTAAAGAAAGAGAAAAAGCTAAATCAAGAGGTGATTTTCATAAACTTCGAGTAAAACAACAAATTGAAGAAGATCTAAGAGGTTATTTAGATTGGATAACTCAAGCAGGTGCTTATAAGTTATATATTTAATTGAACTATGTTATGCATTAGAATTAAGAATATGCTAATAGAAGATGGTAAACAAATAGAACATACATTGTAATATAATAGTATTAAGTTATATTTCTATTTGATCCTTAGATAATATAAATAAATCAATATATTTATCAATGCTTTTAATTATCAATTAATAATAATAATTGTATAGGCCCCAAGTATTTATCATGTTTATTTTGGGAAATAAATTTTTAATGGAAAAAATTCATTATATGCATTTAATTTTTGGAGAAAAAATTCTAGAAAAAATATATACTAACTAAAAATTTTTATACAGATAGCATTGCCATTATAAATTTATTGTTATTAATAATATATTTTTACTAAATTCATTAAGTATAAATTTAAATTCAATACATTGTTTTCATTAATATAAAATAAAAATAATAGCTGATAATTAAAAAAAAAAGGAAATATGTTGATGATAAAAATTTGTTTCTTTTAAATAGTAAAACATTGTTTCATTTTCTTAAACCTCTAAGAGAACAACAGAAATGATATTAATCAAAGTTAATACTAACTATCATTTGATAAAGTTATCAAAATATAATTTAAAAATAACAATTTGATCATTTCATTATGAATTTAGGAGATTTGTCAAAACTAAAGAATTAAATATGTATAGTAAAAAATAATCACAGATTAATCAAATTATTTTATCTCTAATAGTGATGATATCATGTTCTTTTTATCATAGTTTTATTTCATTGAAATGGGTAATTCACTGGTTAATGAATTCTTATTTGGAATCTTTAATTATTATTAGAAAATTGCAATTTTTATAAAAGTACAAACTCAGTAGTGATGTAATTGCAATGATTATAATAATCCAAAGTTCAATCAAAGTCTTACTAAATTCTGAAATAAATCCAAATAATAATCTAACAATATCACAAAAAAATTGGCTGGATGGTTACATGATAAAGCAATTGCTTACTACTTTGTAGGATTCACATTCAATTTCAGGTCTCACATCTGCAGTTTTTGAGAATTTGGATCTAGCCTGTTGAAATCCCATCTTTTAATCTTCTGGTTGATTCTATCATAGGTATTGGCTAGCCTTGGTGGGTTCTGAAGTGGCTACACCAAAAATATCAAATCTGTGATTTAGCATCATAATTAAATCCAGCCTAATCAAATCACAAAATTTCTAAATGAAAAATGACAAATGGAAGGAAATATATAATGAAATTGTCTAGAAAATATATAATGAATTTGTTAGGACTAAATAACAATACAAATGAGTAGGCTAATGAATAAACTGAAAAAACAAATTAGTTTATTCAGACAAATAACACTTACTATTCAATGTTAAATAAACTTTATTTATTTCAAACAAGAAAATGATATCAAAACAAGTTAGTAACAGCAACTTGTTTTAATCTACAAATAATGCATATTAACAATAAATTTATTAATTCAAAAAATAATTAAACTTAAAAATTAAATTAATCCAATATCTCTTCTTTCAATATAAAAAGACCAACCAAATTGTCGAATAACATATATTTTCTAAAAATGAATCTTAAATAAATTAAAGATAACTTAATTCTTTAAATAAATATAATATCTGTAATATAATATAAAATAATATAGAAGAATTATGTTAAATAGATTATATTCAAGTTCAGTTTTTTACAAAAAAAAAAAAAAGATTTTCTAAAATTATTAGTTTTACTTTTGAAAAACAGCATTTCATATACTATTTAATGTCAGTTATCATAAAAATGTATTTATTTTTTGCTTAAAAACTGCTAATATAATGCCATTCACTAAAAATAAACAAAATTTAAAATTGGCTAATTTTTTTTAAAAATAAGTTTTTATAAAAATTATAATTATGAATTTATTGTGTACTGCAGTGTTTTTCAACCGGGGTGCTGCGGCACCGTAGGGTGCCACGGCGCCACGATTGGGGTGTCACAAAGTTTAGGCATTTTCTTGGAAAGTTACTTACATCCGTTTCAAAGAAAGAAGAACTTTCAAGGCTAAATTCAATGATCGACGAGTCTGTCCAGTTAGGATTAACGATAAGTGATACGATGTAAAATGGATTGCAATAGAGAATTTATCATTATTTTCGATTTGATGTTTGATTTAAAAACATCAAATCGAAAATAATTAGAATAAAATATTTTAATCTTTACTTTATAAATGCTAAACTGCATTTACGTATTTATGCATCTTTATGTAATTTGATATATTTGATAATAAAACTACATTTAAAAGACAATAGTGAGACTATTATTTTACATGTAGGTATTTCGACAAAATTCAATGGACTTAAATTTTGATTTTTAACACGCAGAAACACTTTTTTTTTTTTTTTGCAGTAAAATGCTACTTCAAACTGTCAATTTTTTAAAATTTTCTTCCCCGGGGAGGGAGTCACATCTCCGAACC
>WUQG02044290.1:0-10542 GCA_011317285.2 Androctonus mauritanicus
TCCACGATCCGCATCTCCTTGC
Organism: Androctonus mauritanicus; assembly: GCA_011317285.2. Lineage (NCBI taxonomy): Eukaryota > Metazoa > Arthropoda > Arachnida > Scorpiones > Buthidae > Androctonus > Androctonus mauritanicus. The sequence continues at coordinate 23 of WUQG02044290.1, forward strand.
TTGGCATGTTGAGCAATGTCGGCGAAATCTCTAGTTTAAATCCCTGAGGAAAAGCGTCACGGAACCTAACACAACAGACCGGTATTTTGATCGACTTTTGTTGTGGGACGACCTCTTTTCATTTCACTCCGCACTCTCACAAAGTAGTTCCCGGACCAGACTCGAAAATACTGCCAAAACACTTCGATATTAACACCTTTTTCAGTTTTTACAAATTCATCTCGTTCTTTCGGGGAGTTAAGTGTTTTAAGACATCGGGAGATACTAAAATTAAATTTTAACAATTAGAAAGTGTACATAACACTCAGGACTCGACGTATTCTTGAGCTCGCTGTAATCATACGCATGCGCAGACAAAAGAGGTAAACGACCTGCTGTTAGAATGAGGATCGATGTGTCTCCGTCATTTCCGGAGAAAGCCGAATTTTTATACTATACCAATCCTGTATTCATCTCCTGTGACGTCATATCATTGAAAACTTACATTTTTAATTATCTAGGTGTGTGTATGTATATCTATTGGGATCATCGGATCAGGGAAAAGAATAAAAATATGTGTTTATTTGAGGATATTTTTATAGGCGTCTTGTCCTCGTTTTTGGATTTTGTTTACATGAAATACACTATGACACGATTCTAATCCGCAGTCCGGTGTTTATCAAACAAAAATACGTCAACAAGTTCATGCCTACGTGCGAGATTTTTTTTTTTATTTATACGTAAGTTTTAGATTACGGAAATTTTGAAATAATTCGATGTCAACGATGTTCCCCTATTAAAAAAAATAAATAAATTTATTAAATTAGTAAACAGAAAGTGTTGGCGTGTTTATTATTTTAGAACAATGTAAAACGACTTCCATCTGTCTAGAAACGCTATACTGTTCTATATTTATGTTTCTACACAGACAAGCTTGTGTTTGTAAACAAAGTGATCGGAAATTTTTCGCGTGGCGCTGGCAAATTTCCAGTCAGCATTATGTTTGACGTCACACTCACCAATCAAAAATATGCAAATGGTAATATATTTTTATCGAAATAGTAAATAATATACTGCTTCGATAGCATTTTTGAAATTAAATAAATTGCCGCATTCAGAAACTCCGATCATCTTTTTGCAAATTATGAAAGAATTGAATATTTTAAAATAAACTTTTAATGAGATAACTTTCATGATTCGCTATATAAAGCGCATTGCGTTATTTTTACGATATTTATGTATGTCATACGCGAAAACCATTATAAAACCACTTAGACACATTTTATGTAATCAATGAGATGACTATCAGTTTTCTCGAATGACTGCAGCTACAAATTCATTTCACGAAGAAATTATGAAATACAGTATTTTACATTGTACTCAGTCTTGGGTAAGTCTGACCAAGGTTTGATTTCCCTCTTTCAAAAAATTAAATAAAAACTATATATTTTAACAAACAATCAATTCGAAAGAATTGGCTAAACTTTAATTTATTCTGGTTAGTCTAATTTTAATTTAATATAAAACCTGAAAACTCGTATAATGTGTCAGCATATATACGCTACAAGTATTTAAATTTTGTTTAAGTAAAATTTTAAAACCATAGAAATTGCAATCTGTTATGTTTATATAGATTTTGCTAGATTTAAATTAGACTTTGCTATTCTGACATAACCATACATATACAGTATACTGTATATCAAATACAACAAAGTTAATGATGATTAGAGAAAATGTGCTAATAAAATTATAATTTTTTACAGATACAGAAATACGATTTACAGTACAGTATTTACCTTTTAAACTTTTGTATATATTTCTGATTAAAAACAAAAAAAAAAAAAAAAAAAAAAAAAAAATAGTATATTTACTAAGATTAAGTATAAATATTCTATTAATAGAAAATAACACTTTGTACTTTCTTCAACAAAAAGTGGAAATATTACAATCTTCCATCAGTCTTTCTATATAAGATTGAGGAATTTTATTTTGTTAATTGTCATTTAATTCATGAAAGGAAGATGAAAATAAATATTAAATATAAAATGAATGAATCTATGCAATTAATTAAATTTCTTATCAGCTGTATGAATTTTTAGTTTTATCAAGATTTAGCAGCAGTTTTTAACTGAGATCTGTTTTCGAATTTTTCCGTATATATAATTCTTAAAAGTAACGATGATAAACATTTATTCATTTAAACATTAGATAGAATTGTAATTTCACCAGTTCAACTTATTGCATCACCAAAACTTTACTGTTCCTATATATAAACAAAAACATTAATTAAATAGACAATTTATTTTTATATATTGTAAATAGAATTCAGAATAAAAACTTGAAAAGCAAACAATTGCACAATCTTTCATTTTATCTTTAATTTCAAAATTAATTTCTATAGATAAAAAATATTATTGAGCAATAACACAACCAGAATTACATTCAGTATTTATTTTAGATGTTTGTTTTTTTATTAATAGCTGTATATTCCATATTTAGAAATATCATTCATTATTTAGAAATTTTATAATTATACTGTACAGTATATACAGTGTTAAATAAATTTCAATATAAATAAAGATATACACCTATTATTAACAAGATTTAAAATGTTATTACAGAAAATATTTGGTTTGAATTAAAAATTTAAAGATTGAATTAAGTTATCTTATAAATTAGAATAATATAATTTTGATTATATTCTGTTATTATAATACAGTAATACTGTTTGACCAAAACCAGACCATTTTTATTATGACAAATACTTTAGCATATATTAATTAATCATTATCAGATCATTAAATATTCTACACTCTCAGATAAAACCCATCTAAATATTTACAATAATTTTCTAGTGCTCTTATAATACATACATGATTTCCAGAGCAATAGACTTATTTCTGGTCAACATTCATCTGCGTAGCAACAAGACCATGCACTAAAGCAATGAGAAGTCGAAACAAAGAACAGATACCATATAAGCAAATTATAATTATTCCGTTGGAAATTATTTTCCAGTTTTGTTCAGGATATCAAATTATTTATATTGTACATTAGAAAGTTCAGATATTTAATCTGTATAAAACCAGAATTTGTTAAGATAAAATGATATCATTTTAAATTAACATAGAAATTAATTTTATAATAATGCTATTGTATTAGATTCTTATAAAAGAAATCACTTCTTTCAGCCTCTTGTTTATGATGCAATTATTTCAAAAACATTATAATAATAATATACAATAATAAAAATGATTCTGAGAATTAGGTTAATTTTATATTCTTTTATTCTTACATTATAAAATCTTGCTAATATCTCATTATATGAATGTTTCTGTTAGTGATTTAATTGAAATACAGTACATATAAGATAATGTATTATACTGACAAAGTAATAGGATTTTATTCATACTTATACTATTACTATAATAGTAATTATGTTATTTAAGATAAACATATAGTTTAAGTTTATATCATACTAAATTATATTTTTAGATTTTACACTTTTATTTATTTATATTAAATTATTTGAGTTAGTTATTAAAACTTATTTACCAATCAACTGTGCGTAACAAACTAGTATATTTTAAAAGAAAAGAATACTAAAAAACGGAATAACACTTTTGGAAGAAGAATGGAGTTAAAGATGAATAACAGGCATATTGTTTGTAAATGAGACATGCCAAATATTACCATAATTATATATACTAAATAAAAATTAACCATATATACATATTGAGCATTAAAAAATTTATCAATCTCATGTATATATTATATACAGTAATATTTTTTAATATATACTTATTAATTCAATATCAGTCAATAGATACATACATCAATATCAGTAGTATGTATTTATTTATTATTTATTTATGTTTCTCTTTATTTAACAGTTATATGTATTTGTATCATAATATTTAGTATTGGTTTGACAGTTTGTAATATGTTTGATATATGCCGGATTTACCTTCTGGTTCTAAATTCTTTACATTTAAATTTAAATTTAAATGCAGAATAGTTTATGTAACAGATTTTGTAGTCTGTGTTCTAAAGTTCTTGTTCTTAAGATTTTGAGTTCTTCGTTTGAATTGTACTGTACTGAAGAGGGACCAAATTCAGGTCCGAAAACGTTTTACAGAATAAAATACCCGTATGTTACTTGCAGTAGTGCTGTTTTTAAAGACTAAGATACATACATACAATTAGGATACATTGCTGCAAACTGCTGCTTTTCTGGCATTTTGATTTGTTATTTTTTGCATTACTATATTTGAATATTGCTCTTAATAAGCAAAATATAAATCCTTATCAAGCTTGAAAAATATATAAGTAGTGAAAAAATAATGGTAACATTAGTTGAACAATATATATTAATTATATTTATACTAATGCTGTTGGAACTCTTTAACATTAATAGGTAATTTTCAACTTGCACTTTGAAAACCCAAAAATTGACTGGAAATTTTTACATTGGAATTAATGGAAAATGTGTTTTCTGTTTGTAAATTTCATCTAATAAATTTATGATCCCAGTTACCTTTGTAAATCAACAGAAAAACTACATATAATGCATTCTAACATCATCAGTAACATTAATCATGCAAATGGGGATGCACTGGATGTGGAGTACTATTATAGGGCTTGGAATTAAATAAGATATTAAAAAAATTTAATAAATAAAATAAAATTTATATTTAATACAAATTTTGATATCCTTATCAATCTATGTGGATGACATATGTGTTATATAAAATATGTGATAAGCATGATAATAAAGTTCACATAAATACAATTTGGCATTAATGCAATTTCATTCACATTTTTTAAGGGGTTTTTCTGTTTGCAGACTGATTAATATATTTTTACAAAAACCGTTTCTTTGGAATGTATAATATTGATTTTTAATATTTTCATTAATTACAAACATAATAGTTTTAATAAAGTTTAATGAAAATATCTGAAAAAAAAGAATGCATGTTTCTAGAGAAAAAAGAAACAGATAAAGGAAAAAATTGGAAGGAAGAAAATAAAATGATCAACAGAGTATGTCCCATTGCTTAGTTACCTATTTGAATTAAACATTGATGTTTACATTTGTCTTTTAGAAATGATTGTTTTTTTTTCTTTAATGTAAGACTTCTTACTATAAATACTAAATAAAAGTAAACTATAAGCCAATTAAGTAAGATAAACTTTTTATCTAACTAAATTGGCTTAATTATAGTACTGTATATTTTTATTTAGGATTTTTTTATTAAATATGTTTTTTTTTATATTTATTTATAAAATGTAAAATATTTTAGTAATTACTGTATAAACATTAAAACAATAAATGTATATTCCATTCAACAGTTTTTGTCTTAAATTAGATAAAGATCTCATTACTTCCTTTATGACAGGGCTCCAAGTATGTTTGTATGCTCAGAGCTGTGCAAATGCAAGTGCACTAGAGGCCCAATCTAGAGATAATTCTTAATTTCTATATGTTTTTGATTTTGATACAAATTTTTATTATATACCTATTTGATTATAATGATTATATTATTATGCATGAAAAGAATGTTATTTATTTATTGTTTTGTATAAGTAAAGGGGCCCCTTTACTTTCTTGCATCTGGATCCCTAAATATCCTTGCACGATTCTGAATAACATTATGAGCTTATCTCATTTATAACAGTTTCAAAATTTAAATCAGTTTTATAAATAATTATTTATAATTTAAGTTATTTTGAATATTGAAAAATGTGATTACAAGATGGAATGGGATGAATAATGATTACTATCAAAATTTCCCTATTCAGAATCCTTTGTAGCTCTAACAAATAATTAAAATTGCACCAAAATTTGTATATAAACTACTCAAAGGATAAGAAGGATTTTGCAAAAAAGAACTGTTTGTTCCAAAATCTGCCAATGGTGGAAAATATGATTCTATGCAATTAGAAATGAATGGGGAAAGCACAAAAAAATAAATAATTAAGACAAATCTAAGATGAAATTTAAAATTTTTATTTTTTCCCTTTGAAAAAACAAAGAAACTTAAACTGCCATAGAAATTGGTTTTGCAGCTTCAAACTCATTCACTGTTTGTTTATGATGTTCAAAGATGCTGACATTGAAGTTGAGCTTCAATGTGATAGTTGTTTTTCTGGCCAAAAATTGCATTAGATGCACAAATAAGCTCATTTATAGAATGCAACATCTCTGGATAAATGTTTAGCACATGCTGCATGCTGAATTTCAATTTAGATTTATCTTTTTTTTTTTTCCTGCTTTTTCCATATATTTCCTGTTGTATTTTCCACTATTGACAAATTTTGGAACTAAGATTTTCATGGAATCCTTCTCTCCATTCCTTGAATAGAATATGTATAAATTTTGATGCCATTTTACTTATTAGTTGAAACTATAGAGAACACAGAATAGGGAAGCTTTAATTATAATCAACTTTTATTTTATCAAATATGAATATAAACTATGTATTATTGTATTTTATTTAAAGAATTTAAATTAAATTATCTATATATCAAACCATATACAGATTTGGGATAGGGCATGTGCCCTTTCTGCTTTTCAATGAATATACCCAATTGTTTAAACTATTAATAATACAATTATTTGTATTATGATGCCCTTCGTATCAATTTTTCTTGCATTTGGCACTATCAAGCTATAGATGTAGCTAAAAATGCTGAAAATGATGCTGATCCATATGACAGCATATAAACCTTAATGTCAAAATTTTACTGATGCTATAAATTGAAATTTTTTATTAAATTTATATGCTTTTATTTTATGTACGATGAAACATTTATTACATTTAGCATACTATATCATTGAATTTTAAATTTTCATACTGAATTATCATGATTGCTGTTTTATAGAAAGAATACTTATTATGAAATTTCTGAACAACAGTTATTGAATTTTGTTAAGGACTTAGAATATTTTCTGTGTTATGAAACTTCACAATCCAGAAATTAAGTGATGGAGGTACAATAGAACCTATAGTGACTACCTATATCCATGACTGAATCAGCCAATAAGCCAAAAAAGATAGAGATTGATAGATTTACCAAGATCATGCTGAAAAAATCTGGAGATGTGGAGCCTAGATTTAATTCTGTATATTTCAGGTTGAAGTATATCTAGTGTTGTTCTCCATAGCTAGCAAACTGAGAGAACTTTTTTAAAAACTACTCTAAGAACTATAAAAATATTTGCCTTTATAGATCATATTATGATATTAATAATGGTAGTAGTAGGAAAGGGAGCTTTAAATAGTCCTAGCACTGCAACTATCCAATGATCTATTATGTGTCCTTAAAGCAGGGCTGCCTCAACATATGATCAAGCAGAGTGAATTTTGTGTTTTGTTATTATTATCATTATTATTATTATTATTATTATTATAGTAAGACACAATTATTTTTCACATAATTTAAATGGTGAGTGAACAGGACAGCCACCCAGTGCCAGGCTGGAGTTAATTAAAATATAAATGTAGTGCATAGGTTTTGTTAAAACATTGTATATAGAAATGTAAATTAGTTTTGTAAAATGTTGTTTTAAAAAATAAAAGTTTTGTGAAGTGCGATATTTTTATGAATTTATTTATTTTTCAAAAATGATGATTTGAAGGGTCACAATAAAGATTTTCGTTTGGGATGCTAAAAAAAGCCAATACTGCTTAACAAAATCATTCCATAAGAAGTCCCATTTTAAATATAAAAGAAAATATCTTCTTCAGTGGATTGTAAAAAGATCTTCTGGTGCAGGAAAATGCAACCCTAGATGATCATATCATAGTTCTGAAAAAAGCTACACAATCACACATTATGTGGAGTTTCATCTCTTCTCTAATATCATCTACAATTGGAACTATTAGTAATCCCAGTTAAGTGAAATATATTCTAAGATGACAGTTCCTTATAAAGAGCTTTATAACAATTCTTACTTGATTAAGTAATGCAAGCAATTCTTTAGTTTCTGTAATAGAAAGATTTAAAATAAGAGCTTTTGTTTGTCTTAGTTCAGGAATAACCTTCCAGTGGGAGAGATACTGATCTACCAACCAGTTGTCGACAATATGCCCAAATGCATCAGATTTGGTGTAACTTCATCATCCTCAATCTCTTTCTTCCCTGGGATCAAATAAATTGAACCATATTCCTAATAGCTATTTCCACACTTTGATGATGGCATTCCTAAACAAGCTTATAAAGCAGGAATTATCAGGTGCTTTCAATGCAGCTTGAATATTTGATGGGATATAAATATGTTTAGTAATACATAAGCTCTTTAGCAGTCAAATACTTTATTTTCAAAGGCATGTCACCATAGATCATTCCTGTGACATGCCTCTGAAAAATCCTGTGCCTATTTTTGCAGGATGCCCAGGTTGTATGACCCTTTCTGAAAATAAAATGTTTGATTGCTAAAGGATTTGTATATTATTATTGTGTTTTTTTAAACAGTCTTGATGAATTTTTAATACAGTATATGTTTATTAATATATCCCCTATCAAGACTGATTTTCAGAAATAGCATAGATTTCTACCTGAAAAAACAAATTCACACTGCAAACTGCCCAAGAAAATAAAAATATGTTATCTTTGTTCCCTCACAGTAAACCCCTGTCACTACACTGTAAAGGTTTTGGAACTGTCTGAGTATCAAACCAGTCCAATCTTGCTACTGCATCCAAATTCACCCCTCCATTTTTCCATGCTGAAAATAAACAACAATGAAGAGTTTGAAGAAGCCAAATTTGGGTACCAAGTAATCTTTAACAATCTCAAGAATATGACTGTGTATCTTGTCCTATTCAAAAGATGAGTGCTCCACTTTATCACTCCAAAAATTTATTTCAAGATAACTAATGCTTATTAGTGAAGCAATTTTTTCTGATATATATTTTATTACATAGTATTTTAGCATTTTTTGAGTAATAAGTGAAAAATAGGTGGCATTTTTGAATTCAGAAATTAATTTATAATTTTTCTCATTTAAATTAATAGATAATCTGACTTCAATAAATAAGATTTAAATTTACTGTATAAATATTTTTCAGAAATGCATCTTACATCTAAATTATAGAATGATGTAACTTATTAGATAACAAGTTATAAAGCTAATTTGCTATACAAAAGGCTTATAGATTTTTATTTAATCTGAATTGAATGTACTCGAATCCAAGGAAAATAGAAATTTTTTTTATTAATTTTTTTAACAAAGCACTTCCTACAATATTTAAGAAAAAATATTATATTTGATAAAATATTGGTGCATAAAATGATAATGTTGGCAGCGAACGAATAATATTACTGATAGAAAATTTTTTTCAAAAGTATGCTTGCTTATAAATGAATTTTTAAAGTGGTCTTATTGTTAAATATTTCAAGTTTAATCACTGAATCTGATTTTGACATCGTCATTGGCTGACTGGAAGATATCAAGGTTTGGATGGCAATTAGATACTGTTGTTAGTCCAATTTTTGACTGAAGTACTTAAAAAAATTTTCCTAAACACTTCATACTAGAAGATTACAAAACTAATTGTATGAGAAAAGCACCATTATTATTGTATGATATTTGCAATTAATAAAAACTGTAGATGATACTTAGGATTGGGATGAAATCATCTTACACATTTTATATAAATATATAGCTGTTTAATTAATTAATTTCTTAGATTTCATCTTTTTGAGGCAAAAGTTTTAGAACCAAGTGATTTTTTATAAGTTTCCAATGAACAAGATAATTAGAAATTAACTTATTCTGGTCCTGAATATAATTTATTTTTAAAATTACATTCTATTCAAAATAAGTTAGTTACTCTAGGTGTATTTTTTCGATCTATTTCAATTTTTCTCCATTAATTATTAATGGAATAATTAATGGAGATATTGCAGAATAAACGCTTAGGGTATACCACGTTTTGCTGACAAGATATAAGCTAGACAGACACTGGCTCAACATCATAAATAGAAAGAACTAGAGCCACAACGAGCATATTTGTATTGCACGCGCGACTGTACTTGTTGGACGACCACTATTGTAAAAGAACGCCTGATCAAAGGGAACTCCACCTAGTGTTCATAAATTATAAAATAAAATAAAAGTTATTATTTTTTATATTAAACTGACGCGCGGTAGCCGCCTCGATTTTGTTTCGCGTATTATAATTATGAGTCGTACCGTTTTATATCGCAAAAGTATAAAATGATGCAGAATCCTGCATTCAATATATACTCAATTATTGAACATCTCGAAAATATAAATCAATTTAAAGATTACAGAAAAGATCAGAATTTTAAAAATATAAATTCTATTCAATAAATGACAGATATTTTGAAGAATGGCCTTATTTTTCCCGAAGAACAATTAAAAAGATCTTGAGAATCGAAGCAACAGATGAGCCTGTAAAAAAAAAAAAAAAAAAAAAAAAAAAAAAAAAAAAATTGAAAAATAAACTAAAAATAAGTACCCTTTTTTCCGTTATATTAAAAACCCCAATACCCCTTAACGAAAGATTTCG
>WUQG02044301.1:0-29359 GCA_011317285.2 Androctonus mauritanicus
TATATTTAAATAGTTTATTCAAATAATATAAAACTGAAATAAAAAAAGAAATTGAAACTATATCTACATTATATTGATTACTGCCTTTGTCAGCTCTTTGTCATAGACAAAAATGTCCAGGCTTATTTCATTCTAAATCATACTCCATTTTAGCGGCATACTGCCCAATTGCCAGCGTAAAGATTTTTACACTGTTCTTACAGGTTAATTTGGAAGTTTGCTATAGTGGGAATTAATACGAGTGCTCATTCATGGCATGCGATGTTAAATTACATACAATTCAAGAACATACCACTAGATAAAGCTCTACAATTGCACTTTTGAACAGGTCTTACCTCAGAAATATCAAATTATTAGTTTGCGAATTATTATGGTAATTGTTGTGATTACCAAAAACTAAAAATAAATATTTTTATTCGCTTAAATAGATTTTATTTTGATGTCGAAATTCCTTATAAATGATGGTGGTATGAAGAAATTTTGATGATATTTGAATGGTACGCGAGAAACCCAAAAGGTTGAGAACCGCTGCTCTAATGTATTTTTCTTCTATATTGCATACTATTCGTAATGCTTGGCGCTATATGGTCGATATTTAAATGCAATTAATTTATTGTGCATAAATTGTATTAGTTTTTTTCTTAAATCAACAAAAGTTATCTTTTAAAACATTGTGCATATTCTCCTGGATAGTTACAGGAATGATATATTTAACCCATAAATTACTTTGTATTTAAACAACTAGCTTCGTTTAATAACAAATGCAAATGTAATTGATTTTTTTTTTTTTTGAATTAATCAAATCACTCCAATTAAATATAACTTCTCCAAAGAAAATCAGCATGCGATGATATAAAATTTATCCGAATTTTTTGTCATTTTGAATTTATAAATGAGCATAGAGGCAAACAAAAGAGCATTTAATTTTATTTGTATGTAGTAATTTGACTAGTTAAATTGCGAGGTATTTCAGAACATTTCCACCATATAATTTTCTCTTAATCGAGTTTATAGAAAATCATATGTACTGTTACATCACGTGACATCATATTGTTACGTAACTATGACGTCTTACGTTAATATCATCATTATGACATCATGCATTACCTCAAATTAGATGATACAATGCAACTGTGGCATCACAAATTGTGCCAATTGTCTAAGATATCGCATGTCGGATGATGATATTTTTAGTGACAATTCCAAGATTATCATTCCAGAATCTTAGTAATACTTCAACCTTAAATCTTCACTGGCAATTGAAGGATCCAATACTCAAATTATAATAAAATCTGAAGATTAACCGCCAAAAATATACCTTGACATTTAGCGGCTTAATTAAAATTAACCATAAACTAAAAAATTAAATAATTTTGTCTCGCGAAAATGCAAATATTTAACTTCTGGATCAGTTTTCATCTTATTCACAGCTATTTTGGATATTTTGGCGAAAATTCAAGACCCCAATCGATTTTGCGGGAACTTATGGCCACCACAGACGAACAATGTTGCCTTTTTTAATCTTATATATTTATATTATCGGTTGACATACGTTTTAAATTAAAGTCAGTTTTGTTATAATTAGCCTATTAAAATATTTTAATTTATAATGGTTGATATTTTTAGTCTCATCTTATTTAGTAAACAAAAAATAATTGCAACAATTGTTTTATCAATAAATTTTCTTATTGATGAAACTATTGATGAATTTTCAATGTCTAATTTTTAATTATAATTGAATTTACTCCGTAATTTATAAGACCGAAATTGAAAAGTAAGCAAATATTATTAGCTTACCATTATCATTGGAAATTTAATATGCGCACGTATTCAGAGAAATCAAAAAATCAATATGAATTAAATTATAGGAAATGTTTCGTCAGAACTTGTTTAACAATTTTCTTATTAGAATGAAACCTTTTAACATCGATACCTTTTTATATTTGAATGTGAATGTTCCTACTTTATATGTAAATTTGGTGTTTGCATACCTTCATTCAATTAAAAGGAATACGATATTTTATTTTTCAGTCATTTAATTCGTCTATATTGATTTTTATTTCTACGCATTAGTTAATTTCTATAATAAATATCAATAAATAAAGAATGTATACTATTTAGATATAATAAATTTAGTTTAAATGTATCGATAACCTTTTAAAAAACGTATCAAAAATTGTTAGCATCGTAACTGTTAATGTTATAAATAATTTAATCTTGAATATAAATTAAGTTTCGAAAATTATGAATGTACTGTATACTGTAAGTAAAGTGATAATTTTTATATAAGTCGGTAAAATAATTATAAAAATTAGGAATAAATACTGATTAAAGTTTGTGGAATTTTTGTACTGATAGTGAATAGTTTTCTATAATTCATTAATTTTTGTCTATTAAAATTATGATAAGCCATTAATTTATAAATCCTGTATACTTCCTGATTCAAGTTTAGCAAATTATATTCTTTCTTATAAATAAAACTAATCGAAATTATTAATTCTATTTAATAGGAACAATATATATTGATTAATTCTTGGATTACTATAGAAAGTTGAGGAAGTGGATTTGAGTGCAATATCAAGGTGGATTGATATACAGACTGTTCTAAAACCACTACATGTTATAGAAACAGGGATTTACTATAAGAGAACAAGAATGTCATATTCTTATTCCCTCAGATGGTTTGCCACTGTCTTTCAGGAAAAATCTATGCTATTTCTGCATGTGTTAAAAGCAGTTTTGATATGTTAATAACAACTAGATAGTCAAGCTGCATTAAAAGCACTTGATAACTTCACTTTACTTCAAAACTACATCGATTAATATCGATTAGTATAATTTAATGTCTGTTATCTAAATTCGTTTTATAGAAATAAGGTTGATTGAATCCATTTCTTTAAATATATATATTAATGTTAAATAGAGTAATATATTAATAAGCACGCAAATTTCAGTCACAGCATACAATGAAGTGCTTAGCTTTCACAAACTATTCCTTCAGCAGTTTATACTTTATATTGTATTCAATACCTATTCTTGTAACGGACTTAACTATAATATCACACTGCAGAATTAAAAATTAAAAAAAAATCTCATACAAGTATAAGTTTACCATTATAAGTAAAATAGAAAATAATGATAAATTTAAATCGGAAAGGAGCTATTCTGATAAAACCTCTTCTAAAAACTAAACTGAACCTCCTCCATTTGATGAAATGATAGATAGATATATAAAATAATAATAATCTAAGAGATAAAAATCGTATTCGGGGAAAATTTTCGAAATTTATCTCAATTAAAAATTTAAAATATAAGTCGGATTAGGATTAATTAATATTGGATAATTAATATAATTTTGCTTGTAAGTTTGCGCATCGTAAATGTCGGATTAAATGAAATACTCATTTATTGATATAAATGAATGCTGATGTTGAGTGACTTCAGTTTTAAATAATTTACGCTACGTGCATTGCCGTCTACTGTAATTAGGTATAACTGCAGATTCTTCGATCATTTATTATTTATTGTAAAGTTATTTATTATTTATTTTAAAAGTTTAAATTTATTGCAACAATCGACTGACTACTTAGCATAATAATAAACAAATCATTACGAAAGATTAGATATGATTATGAGTTATCTTGATAGCTAATCGTGTCATAAAATAGGTATTACATTAATAGATTTATGTAAAATTCATTCGCCAGTTCAAATATCACTTTCGCCTCTTTCTGTCCTCTTGAAACATTACGAACAGAATTGTTATGTAGTATACTTATAACGATACTAAATATCATATTAAAATAAGTAATATACATGTTATACAATAAGATGTGAGAATATTAAAGATGTGATTTGTTTACAGCATTATGAGCCGATTGTATAAACGAAGACTAATTTAAACCGGGACTAAGCAAGAAACTTACTTTCGTCTTGGTCTGCTTGCGCCGAGTCTAAATTTGTCTTGTTTAAACTAAGATTAAGTATTGGTCTAACAAGTAAGCCTTAGACCAATATTAATCTTAGTTTAAACAAGACAAATTTAGCCTCGGCGCAAGCAGACCAAGGATAAAGCAAGTTTCTTGCTTAGTCCCGTTTAAATTAGGGCCGGTTGTATAAACGAAGACTGTGTTTCCAGCATAAATCAATCATAAACGGATCCTATATCAATTAAAAATTATGTATCTCATAAGAACTTTCTAATAATATAACTTTATCATGAAATATTTAAAAAATAATTTCTACAGCAGGAAAATTTGTAAGCCATTAATGTCCTAAATGACAGTTTACATGTAGACTAATTGATCTTATAGAGAATATTAATTAGCCTTCGTAATGCTCTTGTTAAATTAATTCGTAAGCACATAGGCGACCATATTTAATTGAAATCGATAAATTAAAATTTATATTTAAAATTATATTCCTTGCAAAATTTATCAAATTTAAGAACCGACTGTTGCATCTGTTAAGATTTATGATTATTATAAGAAATTCAAATGATGATTTTATTCTCCGCCTCATTGTGATTCTCAACAGCATTTTTCTTTTAATCGTGGATTCTTAAATAAATAATGCATATCAATATTGGATGTTAAAGGATCTTTGGCATATAATCGATATCCGATTCTATGAATAATGTATATAATTAATAAATTAGGAACATTTTCTTCCGAAGTAAATGCAATTTACTACATAATAATAGATTGTCAAATTACATATACAATATATGAGAATAATTCAGACTAACTAACTAATAAGCATATTGCACACATTCCAAGATAATTAAAGTTAAAAGTTTTAAATCATTTCTGTAAAAGGCATCTTTTAATATCTTTTCATAATTTTTAAAGTTTTCAAACTTCTATACACTTATAAGTTGCAAAAGTTATACAATTTAAAAATAGTTAATCTCAATTTTTGTTTTGAAATAATGTAAATAAATTACTGCGATTAATAAGCATATTGTTATAAGTTATTAATATAATGTAGACAAATATCCTTTAAAATAAGTAAAGTTATTAAATTAAAAGAGGTTATCACATTATGTTGATATTTCGTGACTGAATCAATAAACTTTTCTAGAGTTGAACAAACAAACTTTCTATATTTTATAGAAATTTTAAATTTTTATTAATTAAAACTTGCATTTATATAAACAAATTGAAAAAATTAATAACTTTATTTTTAGAAAAATAAGTTATAATAACCAAAATGGAGTTTTCTTCGTTTTCTTTTCAGTTTTTTTCTCTTTTCCAGAAATTTGTTTATGATTTAAATTTCATTCATTTTTTAATGAAGGAATATTCAAATGATTGAATATTAAACAGAAGAAAGTAAATATGGTTATATCCTTTCTGACCCCTTCTAATCCATAATGATAATTAGATTTGTTTATCTTCAGTTCAGTATAATGTCTACATATCAGGTTTCAATAGAATTCACATATATTCTTGAATCGTTAGATCTAGCAAGAACGATCGATATGTACTATAGTAAGAGAGAGAATATTCACATGTTCCGAGGAAATATTTTAAGTAAAATTCATATATGTTGTTGAATTCTATTAGAGATAAGTATATTAAAAATAACTGAAATCAAATCATTATTATATAATAATTTTGGTCCAAGTTTGATCATTTTGAATTTTCAAAACAGATGTAAAATGGAATAGCCAAGCGATTTATTCATTGCTTCTAATTATATTTTATAACTTAAAAATTATGCTAAATATAAACATTATTAATCTTATATGGATCATATATATATAGCTGATCTTTATACGATGATATTCAAATATCACTTTTGCCTCCTTTCTTTTCTCAGAAACGTACTCTTGAAACATTACGAACAAAAATAGCATACTGTTACATAGAATATTTATAATGATGAATGTCATACTAAAGTAAGTAGAATACAGATTATACAATAAAATTTAATAATAATAAAGATGTGATTCGAAAAATATATACCGCATAAACGGATCAAAATCAATTAAAAATTTGATTTTGATCTTTATATTGGCATCTTTATACGAACTATATTTTATACTTTTTGCTATTATACTATTTATACTTCATAATTTTTAATATTCGTTTATTTTAATTAAAGTCTAATTTATAAAATTTTGATAAACATATATCAGATAAGGGGTCGAAGGAAATAATTTGAAAACAAAGATTGGCTTTAATATTATAGGCCTATATATCAATACAAATATTTTGTTTAATTATTTTTAAAATTTAAACAATTTGCCGTATCTGACACCAAATAAAATATATCGAATTGTTTTTGTATTTTTATAAAAGTATAATATAGATCTTAAATAACCATCTTCGCTTTTCGATATCTAAAACGGACGAAATAACATTTTAATTTTTTTCCCAATGTTTCATTAACAAAAT
Source organism: Androctonus mauritanicus (assembly GCA_011317285.2). NCBI lineage: Eukaryota > Metazoa > Arthropoda > Arachnida > Scorpiones > Buthidae > Androctonus > Androctonus mauritanicus. The sequence goes on from WUQG02044301.1 coordinate 6,402, forward strand.
TCTGATTTAGATGAATTTGGACCTGATTTTTTTGCTATCTGCTCTAATCTTGAAAATTTCAGAATCCAGAAAGTCTCCGGTTGCATGCTTTTTAAACTTTTTTTGTTGTTTCTGAATGTGTTATCATTGTTAATTATAATTATATCCATTTATATATAGAATTATAAGTCATTTTTTTGTATGAACTTTATTATGATTTATTTTTAATTTTGTATCGATTCTCATAGCCATAAAACCTCAAACTTTTTTCTTAATATTTTTAATAATAATAATAAATTTATTAATTTATTATTATTATTATTAAAAATATTAATAATAATAATAATAATTAATATTTAAATTAATTTATTGAAATAGTTTCAAAAATACAGAATTAACTATTTTTAATTAAGAATACAATAAATTTGGTGAAAATATAAATCCTTATTATTCCTTTTTCCGTATTGTTGCTATCTGCAATCTTTTGATAATTATATTTCAAAACGCTTTAAAGAAATTCATTTAAAATTGTAGTACTATGACTACTATGTACTATGAACTGTTTTTCAGATTCTTTTCAAATATTTGCTTTGTTAAGCAAATAATTATTTTTTCTATATTCGTTAAGCAAATAATTATTTTTTCTATATTCGTTAAGCAAATATTTATTTAAAAAATGAATCTTTGAAATTACATTTGCATTTTTTACATTTAAGAAGAAAATCTTTATTCAAGATTATTTTCTTAAATGCGTTCATTAAATACAATCATTATTAAGAAATACTCGGAATATATAGGGTAGTTTCTAATTTATAATAATAATAAATTTTCATAGTATAGGAAAATTATTATTATTTTTGAAATATTTAAAAACAAGCATTTCCGGAAAGAACTAATTGCCTACGTTCCGAACATGTCTTTTACTTTGGAATGATTAAAGTTAAAGGATCAAAATATATGAAATCGGAATTATCTTCAATGGCATATGTATGTTAAATGACAACAATCTCTTAAATAATTCTTAGAGTAATCATCAATACTGTATTAATATATTCATGTAGTAATTATTAATTTATTATACAGGTAAACATTCAAAAATCCGGCAACCTCGGGACGTGAGGAGTGGTGGATTTTTGAATATGCCGGATAATTGAAGGTTTATATATGCTGTATATATTTAATAGAAAATTACCACATTTACAATCTTTTAAAGGAAAAAAAAAATAAACATTAAGGAAAAAGAAAACAAAATTTTATTGTTCACTAACTAAATAAAATACAGTACAGATATTTCTACAGAATTTTAATACATGTAAAAGTAAACAAAACAGATCCTCGGAATTTTAATTGAAAAAAGTGCAGGGAAATTTGAAAATAGGCTCCTGAAATTCATGCCGGAATACTGAAGAATCCGGATTTTCGGTTGTCGGATTTTTGAATGTCAACCTGTATATACTAGCTAGCATATCTGAATGATAACACCCAAGTATATCACGTTCTAAAATATTTAGAAGCAATGCTAATAAGTCAAGTACTACCGTTGTTTAACATTTCGCGCCATCTCGTGTCAGTGTTATGAAATAGAAATTTTAATACAATCTCATCATCATACTCATATTTATTACTCAGAAAAATGAATATCCAACATTTTAAATAGATGAATCTATAGGATTAATTTGTTTAAAATTTGAATTTAATGGCCTAATCAGTTTACTAGATTTCATAAAATCAAATTATCAAAAGTTATTAGTGCGAAATCTTTGAAGTTTAAACATTTACTATTTTTAAACAGTTGTAGATAAATAAAGGGGTAATTTGATATGCCATTTAAATCATATTTAATGGCACGAATAATTTGTTAAATTTCATTAAAATCGAACAAACAGCTTAGGATATATTAATAATAGCTTGAAAGTATGAATATTTGTCATTTTTAAACGGACGTTCACATTTGAATTGCAGCTAGAGATTAAATAATGCAGCATCCGAGTGACATTTTATAGTTGAACATCACTAGCAAATTTTTAGAAAAATCTACTGATTAGTTTAAAAGTTATTAGTGGGATTTCAGAGTCTCATTTTCTTTCGGGAAACAGACTAATAATGTAGTAAAATATGATTTTGATTTTTGAAAAACAAAAAAAATGTATTGTTTTTAATTAAATTTATATATTACTTCTATACATAAATTATTGTATTTATAAATACAGTAATATATTTTATAAAATGAAAGAAATTTATTTAATTAAAAAAGATTGTTAAATAAAGAATATTTTTCTATTAAATTGTTTTGAATTGTTGCATTTTTAATATCGTACGTAGAGAATAAGTTAAGTTTATATTAAAATTAGATTTTTGCGAAAAGCTGTGATTAATTATTAAACATATTTACTCTCACTTGAAATTTTCATTTGACACATCTTTCCATAAATTTTAAATCAGTTATTTGCGAATATCTCCAGTTTCTTATATAATTAGAGTAAATATTGAATTTGTTATATATTTTGGAGGAAGATGAAACACAAATGACACTCTTATTTGTTTACAAAGTACAGAAACATTCTATTCTGATTGATATTAAAAAATTATAAACAATTACAGTTCTTTTTACGTTAAACAGAACTGTCAAATTTGGCATTTATTTATGAAAAATCATCAGAAATAATTTATTGTTAGATACAACAATTTAATGTGCACTATTGATTAAGTACAATACTGTAACGGACCTGGTGAGTGCTGAAATGACACGATATGTTCATAAAGATCGATTTTCTCTATAGATAAGATGATCAATACATTGTGCACTTAACTTTTAAAAGTTTCTTAAACATAGCTCTTGCATGTTTATGATTTGGGGAGATGGTTAAGTACATAATTACATAATATATAACGTGACACAATCTTATATATTATTACATAAAATAAATTACTCTGAATAGTTTTAATAGTAATCTTAATAGATTAATATCAAAAATGAATTATTGAAATAAACTTTTACTGCTTTAAACAATTTTTATAGATGACTACAGCCTGTAATTCTTCTAAAACTAAATTTTTAATGTATTTTGTGCAATAGTAATAGCAGCTAAACAAGAATTCAATATTTGTAAAAGGAAAAAACTTACTCACTTGTCAGACTAGTTCAGAATAGATACAACATTAATCGTTGATATCAGTTAGATACGAATTTCTATATTAAAGTTTTTTGATGATGATAAATGTATTTTTAATATGTGATGGCTATAAAAATGAGTCTATGTAATCTCAAGATATTTTTATTTATGAATTAATTTTTGAATTAATTTTTTCACTCAATTCTTGATGGTTCATAAAATCAAATGCTGAAAGCATTAGCATTTAATTTCTTTAGATAATTATCAATCTTAAATTATCAATCTTATCTTTTATTTATCTTGATATTCTCATCTTTTTCTTAATGCAAAATTTGGATTAAAATCATACTATTGAGTCAAAATTGATTTAAGAATGTTTGCATTTATGTTGAAAAGACCACATTAACCACAGGAATGATTTAAAATTATTTTTTTCATAGTTTTGTCTACCAAATAGTTCTTCTTACATATTTATTCTTACAGTGATTAATAGAAATTAAAAATAAGGAAAGAAAATTTAATAAATTATTGATCTTGTGTACAATTAGCTTAATTGTATAAAATCTTAACATAATTGAATAAAATATATGTATGCAGGCATATGCAACAATTAAAAACAACAAACATTCACTTCGTAAAGTCAAACATTAAAAAAAAAATTCAGTTAAAATAATAAGAGGCTCTCATATGATACTATATTTCAACTTTAACTAGAAGAGAATTTACAGTAATATTAAGTTACAGGATGTTACAAAATTATATAAAGCTAATTTTAAAATTCAGTTCAAAGAAAAAAGTTGGTACGATAATTTAATAGAAAATAGCTAGTAACAACAAGAGCCTCTTCATAATAATTCTGTTCACAAAAATACTCGTAAACAGAATTTGGTTAAAAAAAGTTCTCAAAGCTAAACTTTCTTTAAACTCAACAAATATAACTGAAAAACAATAAATTAATAGAAAAGTTTGTTTTTTTGATAAATTCGAAAATACTTTTTGAAATTTCAGAAACTTTTTAGAAGTTTCAAAATAATGTAGAATAAATATAAAAACTATAAGAGAATCAACTTTCAGAAACCTTTTAATGATTTAAATTCAGTTGAAATGAAATATCCTCCTTGTCTGAGCGTAAAAAAAAATGAATTTGAAAAAATCTCTGATGAAAAATGGCATGACAAAAGAATCTTATAGCTTTAAATGTTTTACTTGGAAATTTTTATGAAAATTATTTCTAAGAGATATCTAAATTAAAATTTTTATCTTGAATATTTTTGAAAATTAAATTATACTTCTACGATTAAGTAATTGAATCCGCATTTATAAACTATATTCATGTGTTTCCGCATTAAAATATAGTTTGATTATACAAGAATTCACAATAATTTACTCAGCAAAACTTCTTGTTTTTATTAAAACGCTATAGTAAGTAATATGTCAACGGACTCGCGCTTAGGGAAAATTTCAAAAGACGACTATATTGTTCAATAGCTACAAATTACTAGTACGTAGCCTGGCTGAAATCTTGCAGAATTCCGCACGAAAGTTTACAAGATTTCGGGCCAACTTTATTTAACAAAATTCTATATTCAGTTTTACTTAAAAACTAGAAATTAGAAACAATAAAGTCAATAATAACCTATAAAAGTATGGGCACAGAATATGCAAAATTATTATAAGAGGAAGTACTAATAAGTAGTAAATCATTTACTAATTAGTGGATATTTATAAAGTTCAAAACTAAGATGATATCAATCTATTTACGTAGATCTCGACATATAACATTTCTAATTCTGTATCTTTTACTACACCAAAATGGCAGATTATATGTCTGGAGGAAAGATTAATTTTCTTCAGAACTTAACTTTAAGCTTGCAGCAATGACAGTCAACAGTCTGGATTAATTAATGATAAAGAATCAATAAATTCAATTCTAATTTCTTTGAAATATTGAAAAATTTAAGATTAAATTTTATTATCCGTTTAGTCTTGCACGCAATTTGTTATCAATAAACTCTTGAAATTTACAAACACTATTCCATGATTTGGCACTTATCGTAATTAACTAATTTCAGTTTAATTGCTTATAACAACTAGACAGTTATGTTTTAATTTGTCGTAATTAATGATTAAGAATATTTTCAATCCTCTTAAAATGATTAAAAATGAATTAATGTTTGTTCACGCCATAACGTGACGGCAATAATCTATACAAATATATTTATAGAATAAATATGGATTATTTCGAGATAACTATTAGCAGATTTTTAGTTATTTTGTTTGTTCAGTTCTGATGTACGCATGTATTAATTACTATATAATGTATATGTGATATGTGCACATATTTATCAATCATCATAGAATTTGAAACATTATGAAGTTAATGATATAGATAATGAATTTATGATAAAGCCATTTTTATATGCACTTATTTATTGTATCATATCTTAAAATTTATTTATATTGAATAAATATTAGGCTATAGACAATACTTTTTAAAAATTTCAAAATTTTCTAAAATATTATTTCAGAAATTGCAAAATTAATTTTAATTTTTGCAGTTCTAAATTACTAATTTTTTTTTTTTTTTTTTTTTTTTGATACATTTGTTGATTGAGTTTTGTAGAAAATTTAATTGAGAAAATTTTCTTTCAAGCAAATTATATTTGCCTGTGCGTAACTGTGAAGAAAATTAGTATCAAGAGACTATTCTGTGCAAACTATTTTCTATTAAATTATGTTTTAATTGCATTATCAATTTGTGTAATTTTAGTATAAAAAATTATCTTCTAATGAATGTCGAAACTTTTTTTTACCTTATTTTTAATTGATTAAATTTTTTTTTTTACATTATTGATGATGTAAACAGAATGCATTCATAATTTTTATTTTGTATATAATTTTATTACATACAATGTTAACAATTCGAAAAAAATATTCTTAACTTAAATTAGAATTTTACTTCCTTCTTTTTTATTTTTTACTTTAAAGAATCATTGTGAAAAGATATTTTGAAAGTTTGAAACTGTCGGAAAATAATTTTTTTAAAAATCATTTTTGAGACAGTTTCTTAAAGTTAATTATTTTTAAATAGAAAATCAGAGATTCTCTTCTTTTTTTTTTGAAAAAAAATTTTAATAAAATAAGTTTATGGGATAAATTTTTGTCAGATATTTATTCTTCCAATTTCAGTTGATGTGTCCTAATTACGGTATTATATAAAGTTTCGTTTTTTTTTTTTTTTTTTTTATAAATTTAAATAAAGGAAATAATGATAAATCCAAGTAGAATATAAATTAAATTATTTATCAAACTATTTTCTAAAACATCTTTTAGGAATTAGATCAATCTAAACTATTAAAATTTACTACAATTATTTAAATAAACGACATCTTTTGAGTAAAAAGTTCAGAAAATTATTTAAAAAATTATAAAAAACGCATTCTTATTATATTTTTTAATAATAATAATTGATATTTATTAGAGACAGATAGATAGAATTATGTACTGAATATTTTTTAATATAAAGGTTATAATAAAAAGCGCTTTCTAATAAACGACGCAAAAAATCAGGTACAGTATTTTTATTATTATTATTATTATTATTTTTTTTTTTTGCATTAAAAATATACTAATTAATAAACACGCCAAAAATGACAGAAATATTTATGATATATTAAATAAAAACGACAATACAAATATTTTATAAATCATAAAAATTAACATTAATAATTTATTTACATTAATCTAATTTACCGTCTATTTTCTCGGTACGTCTAATCAAATATGACAGATATAATTTAATGTAAAGAAAATCAGTATAAATGAAATGTCATAATCATAATAAAAATTAGAAATATAAATAAAGACGAAAAAATTTCTAAATTAATATAAAAAGAAAATAAAGTGCTCATTCTTTGATCGTTCTTTTAATAATTTCATTTATAAATTGAAAGTGTTTAAAAGCGAAATAAAATGATGTGATTTGATGAAAAAAGCTTTTCTACCAACCAAACTCAAAACGAATTAACATTTCTTTGATATCTAATGGATTGAAATTAATGTATATTAAAGATTTCTTTTTTTTTTAGTAAGCGCCGATGATTGTTTAAAAAAATATTTTTTTTCCTGTTTGATAAAATTTCAAAAATAAACCAACATTCTCCCTAAACCTGTAAAAAAAAATTGGTTTAAGATTTTAATATGGACAATGTTTGAGTAGTCTTATATTACATCGCATTGTGTACAAATCAGCAACGCTGTGGAAAGATGAAATTGAGCCAGGGTTATTCAAAAATGTAGGGCCTTATCCCATTCCAGAAACCATAAATATAACTTATACGAATATATTTCCACTTGAATTTGATGCTTTTTCTATTAAAAAATTAATGTTTCGATCGATTTGCAGGTCCACATAAAAGAGAAGAGTGTCTTGAGTTTCTGGGGATCGAGACAAATTGATTTGCTGACTTCTCTTCTATCTGAATCTGCAGATGGATATAATTTATGAATATCTATTTATATACAAGTCGATAGAATTTTTATAATTAAGATAATAGGAATCTAATTAGGTTTTTTGAAATTAATTTCTGTATACAGTAATACCTCGGAGTTACGTAATAGGTGGCACCGGGTAGCATAACGTAAGTCGAAAATTACGTAAGTAGTAGTATCTACAAATTCTCAAATCTAATTTCAGGTATATATGTATTACGTTCTTAACTAGTTCTTTATTATCAAGAAAAGAACAAATATGTAATTGTAATTAAAGACTCTTATATATATATATATATATACTATGTAATTATGAAACAAACAAGTGGGTGAGGAGACAGGATGAGAAGTTAGTATTTCCGAATTTACGTAACTCGGGTTTACGTAAGTCGGGGTATTACTTTATATGTCTATCAACTTGAACAGTTCAATTAATAATTCATTATGTAAATAGATTTCTTAATACTATTAACAATTTTAGATGCTAGCATATATTTATTTATTTTTTAAATTAACAAACTGATTTGGAAATTTAGAATTAAAATGCAATAGCGAAATAATAATTCTTGTTTTTTTTTAATTTTCCAAAATATTAAATTCTGCTTATTTTATAAAAATATTAAAAATTTTTTAAAAAGAAATAATTTAAAATTGTGTAAATTCTTGTCGGATGACAATCTGCATGATGTCGTTATTCTGTTTTCTTTCCATCGTTATGATAATTCTACTTAAATTCAATTTAATAATAATTGAATAAAACTAGCAAATCCTCCGACTCAGAGAAATAGCAAATGACTTAGTTTTATATGTTAACGCATTAAATTTTTTTTTTCAATTTTCATCAACAAAAGATATAATAAATGATCAAAAATAATAATAGTTTTAACACTTAGTAAATTATTTACACGCGTCACAAATTTCTAAAAAAAAAAAAAAAATTAATTTAAACCTTTTGTTGTAAAATATTTTTATTGAATTTAATGTCAATAAAGTTTTCTCAGTTTCACTTTTTCTATGACATAAATATTAAAAATGTTGTTGTATCTTCATTTTTATTCTCAGAATTTCATTTCTCGGCAATATGAACTATCAGAATATAATTATATATTTTTGTGTTGTCATTTTATATGTACCAGAACAAAATATGTTTGGTTTGTTAATTTTGAGAGACGTGTCATGGTCTCTAGTTCATTTAAAAATAAGTAAAAAGTTTTTCTCAAAAAAGTCATCGAGGAATAATCCGCAAAATTTTATTATTCTAGCTTCGGTAGATCAATGAACAAGCTAAACTGCATAAATTAATATTCAGTAGTTATTGTCCGCATAAAAATGCTTATCTGTTTTAATGAAAATTTATAAAAATTGATTTGTGTTTTTTTTAGAATAATTAGCGCTAAATACATATATAAATTATGAAACTACTTGCAGGTTTTGTTGCAATCTATTTACAGTTTTCATTAAATGTATAGGTTTCTTGTTTTTTCTCAAATTGAAGTTTGACGATAGTTTGTTTGAAAAAAATGAAAAAGACATGAGTCAATATCAGCCCAAAAGTTGTTCCTCTTGTTGGTAGTAACTTTTTATACGAAGTGAACCGTAATGTTTAGGTATTAGACACAGTTCTCTTGAACCAAGAAAAGTTTGGAGTTAAACGACTTCGGTATATTTATCTTATATCTTTTTTTTTTCTTTTTTTTAATGATCTCATTTACTTGCTATTAATATTTTATGAGCGTCATTCTAATAAAATAATAACAAACGAGAGTTTCGTAGCAAATGAATTAAAATATTACTACCAGGCTATTGAAAATTAATGTTTCTAATTACGTGATTTAATTCATTTTCTGATTCATGTGCCGAATTTTAAAAATTCCTTTAGCGATATTTGAATTGTATACATAATTAACCTTTGACATAACTAAAGATTAAATTCCATTAAAAAAAAAATTACTGTACTCATTGCGATACGACTAATTTAGTTAATGTTTCGTTGTAACTATCTATACATAGCATATACATTAACGTCCGTGATATGCTACACTGTACTAGAACTTTTGTGTGTATAAAATATGAGATTTTGTTTTAATTTATGAAGATTTTTATATAATTTTAATATTAACAGTGACTGATTGTAAAATTAAAGAATTTTAATTTATTTAGAATTATTTTATTATGTGCAGTTAGAAGTTTTTTACAAAATGAAAATATGTTTCTATATTTTTATAATTATAAAATATGTATATGTGTTCTAATAGACCGAATATTATTGATTCCTTATACTATATACCAATAGAATTTAATAACAGGATTGAATTAATTCGACAGCAAATACTGTATACACTTTTAAACAAAGATTTACATGTATGAAATCTTTGTTTTATTTAAGAAGTTTACGAATTTTTTAGATATTTAGCATCAAGAGAGTGAGAAAAAACCTGACTTTTTTTTTAAATATTTATAAAGAGGAATACGTTAAAATAAATAGATATTTGTAAAATAATCAACATTTTATCATTTAATCGTAAAGATAAGTTTCATTGATATTATTTAACGAAACCAAATACGCGGAATATTGTTTAATGTTAGCAGAATGATTTATTTTGTAAATATATAATACAATAGAGAAAATTATTTCTAGATATAAACAGTATTATTAAATGTGACATTAAAAATAATTAAAACGAAAAAATGCTGCCATCGTTCAGATACAAACAAATTATGATAAAATACGAAAGATGATGATTCTTTTTTTTTGTATACGCTGCTAGAACTTAAGATTTATTAAGTTTAGTAAAAGGGATATGTATGTAATCTTAGTAGAGGGATTCGTAATTATTCGTTCTGCATTGTTTAAATGTAGAACCAGTAATTACGAATCTCTCATAAAATAATTTCAAATTAGAGAAAAAACCATTAATATACTTCAGAAGAGTGTGTGCATTTTTTTATATGTTTATATAGACAATAGATAATGAAAATAGTTTTTTTTTATATTTGTCATGATTATCGCTGTAGTAAAAAATTTCGATTAAAAATCCGCATAACGGAATTTATACCATCAAGTTGTGCAGATATAATTGCCGACTTTACTTGAATCTTATAAAATATATGTGGTGATAATATGCAGACATTCGTCCACATTTTATATTCTCAAACTTCTTTTGAAGTAAAACCAACGTTTGCACATTTTTGGAAATTATTTGTCTATATTATGATAACTTAGCTCTAACAAAAACATATCATTCCATGTTCTGGTTAATATCAATCTTTTCAATCAAACAATGCCTCAACTTGTTTGTTAGATATAATTTAACATGCTTAGCATGCTTATTAAAAATATATTTGAAATTATGACTAGTAAATAGAGGATAAAAACAATCTTTCTGGCTATATAGAGCAGCAAATGCGTGTAAAGTCATGCAACTAATAATGAATTAATCCTTTAATAAACGTTGATTATCAAGAAGAAAAACGCGAAAAATTTTTAAATTTTTAGAAGAAATTATGAACTACTATAAAATATCAGATATTTAAAAGGCAACTATCGCAGATATGAAACATTTTTAAACAATCTAAATTGGCGAGTTGCAAAGAAATACTCTCTCGGATCTGGTGATCATTTATAAATGGCATTCAAAGAAAAATTTACAAATTTTGAAATGGAAATTTAACTTTTGAAAATAAATTATCTAACAAATTTGGTAAATTATTTGGTACGAGTTTTTCAAATTTTAATAAAAGAAATATTCATTTTCAATTAGAAGAGATGTGAAAAGGTTAAAGTATAATAATTAGAAAGATTTCGGTGAGAAATAAATTAATGATAACCGTAAATGCTGTTACCTTGTTCAAAAATGGAGTAAAACATTTAACAAATCAAAACCTTGAAATAATTAAGAACAATTACGAGAAGCATGCCCATGGGTGCAACTTTCTACATAATATATGACGCGCTATGTTTGTCAACTTAATGATATAATTTCTATCGAACAATATAAATTACAAATTTATTTTGAAAATCCCACTAAATAGAATTCTTTTATTATTAATATTTAAACTCTTCATTGAAATATAATAACTTGTGTATTTTTAATCTTTAATTAACAATATTAAAAATTTATTAATTCGTTTTTTGATTAATAGAAAAGTTTCTTCATCAAATCATATTAATTTATTTTATTTTTTTTCTTTTAAATTTTATAAATTAAATTATAAAATATTATATATCTAAGAAAATATTTTATTTTTTATTTTTATTAATAAATTTTGTCTTTATTTTTTTATTCTATTTATTATTCAAATTTTATTGAGATTTGTGGCAACTCATGAGTATTGATCTTCCTTTTTTTTTCCTACATTTAATTAGATACGATGAAGAAATTTGAATATCCCGACAGATTAGGGAGAAAGTAAAAAATTATTGAGTTTAAAATTTCTTGAAAATACTTTTCCATTTAATAAAATTTCTCATTCGAGAAATGAACCTGATAAGTAAAAGCATTCTTTTTTTTATTATTATTCATGTAAATAATTAGTATTTTTATATAAATTCTTCAATAAAAATTATATTAAAATTGTTACAGCAACACCATCATTCCCATATTCTCATGAGAACATGGGCATTAGTCGAAGAAAGGATGATAGAAAAAAGATACTCATATTATTGATGATCATAAGGCGCCCTACATCTCTATCGCTATACTATACCAGCTTCATCCAAACATCATCGTAAAGGTATGCATCTTATGTTAATAACTAATAATTAGTCAGCATATAATGTTATAATGCTAATATTATATGCTGACTAATTATTAAAACAAGGTTAGAAAGATCTCTTTTTTTTTCATTTAAGAAGTCTTTGATTAATTATTAAAATATAAAAATGATAAAAATTAATATTCTGTATAGAATATTAATTTTTATCATTTTATTAAAGATTGCTTGTTGTTTTCAAGATATCGTAAATTTCTGTTTATGTAACATATAATGAAATTGAATTTTAAGTTCATATCAATGCAAATTTTGAAGTAAAAAGTGTTTTACGTTAGTTTGTTTGAAAATTTTAATCCATAAAGGCCAAACTATTGTACAGATTACATCATTCAACCGATTTCTATCAAGTTTAATATAGTGTATAGATATTTCTTAAGTTATCAAAAAATTTCCATTCATTCGGATTAAAAAATAAAGGAAATATTTAATGATGTGCTAAAGGTATTATCGTTAGAATCTTTATCGGAAAAATGGATATATATAAATCTATAAATATATTTTAAATAAAACCAGTAGTAATAAAAGATAAAATTAAATTAAAATTTGATTTTCGATTGACGATTTAAAAAAATAAACAGTAACTACATGAACCAAATAGCCGCTTTCTCGATTTAGGTATATCCGGCTTTATGTAAACTATTTTTCTTATTCGAGACACAGAATATAAAATTTAATCGTACAATATTTGTGTTACAAATCCAAACATGATGATTTCAGTACAACATTACTAAATCAATTAACATGAAGTTTTAAATGTTTATATTGCTTGTTGATCTTCGTATCATATTATTGGTAGTGGTATTCAGAGAGAGTCAAGGGAGGCGCTTCGTCCCGGGACTAAGCTGAATGGAGGGCCAAGAGCAATATAATATCATTACTATTCACCAGATATTTATATAAAAATGTTTGTATACTTTTCAGTTTTTAAGAATTATTTAAGAAAATGTGTGTTGAAAATTAAAACAGATTTTTTTTTTAAGACGAGGAGAGGAGGCCAAAAACAATGCCGCTCTAGGTATCAAAAGATTCTGGGTACGCCAATAATTACTGATACAATATCCTTCCAAGCTGCGTTTTCTTCCCTTTCATTCAGAGAACAATATGACACCATAACATGATATAGGTACATCACAATATAGTAGTCTCTGGTAGTTTTTGCTTCAGAATTTTTGCTAAATAATTATTTGCATAAATTAAAGATTACCTTAATCTGCTTGGCTTATTTTTTACATATTAAATGTTTTCGATTAAACAGCTAATTTACTTGAATCAGCCAACCAAAATTTTGATTTACAATAGATTTCTTTTAATTTCTCCTCCAATATTATGTTTGTTCTTTCTGTAGAACTGCATATACTATATTGACTTATATATTTGTTAATTTTCATTTTTATAAAGATATATTAATATCAATAATTTTTCTAAAAGACATATACAGTATATTCATTGCATTTGTTATAGTTTTTGAAATTGTTTTATGCATTACTATATATTAATTTATAGTTTTTGTGTTAACATGTTATTTATCAATAAGATTGTCATTAATAAGTTATTACTCTATTCTATTAATTTGGATATAATTGAAATTCATCAATAATCCAAGACTTTTTTTATTATATATATTCTATAGAAATTGAATTTATTAAATTATATTAAATTTTAATCAATCATATATTTTTCTGTTTAATTTAAGAAGAGAACTGAAAAATGAGAAAATTTTTATAAATATCATTAAAATTTTACCAATAAATAATCATTTTTCCGAATCACTGATTATCTTCTCATATTAAATTCGAATTAATGAATGTAAATTTTTTAATAAAAAAAATTTTATTCATAATTTTTTTCCTTACATAACTGATTAAATAATACAAAAATGTAAATATACAACGTTTATTTCAAAACTCAGTTCAGATATATAAACAATTTATGAATAATTATTTCTTACACAAAATTCTTCAAAAAAATACAGGATATTCAAACTGGTGATTTTTTTAAGGACCCGTAAATACAGATTGAGTTTTATTTATAATTTGAGATCATATTTATTTTTAAAATACCACTGTTAGAAAAAATATATATCATTTCATACATTAAACGGCTTATAATAAATTATCTACAAATCAATGCAAAATAAAAAAAAAACTAATTTTAAAAACGTTTTCTAGTACTACACTCAAACATTAGTGTTACATTCCACTCAAACTTGGACCGATATAGGAAAAGGATGCCCATTGACTAGGATTTAATTTCATTTCTTTCAAACAGAACAACATTGCGGATCTTAACGATAAAGGTATATCATCAGTTTCCTGTAATAATAATAATAAAAATTAGAAAACAATAAATGCATAAACTGTATTTGAGCGGTCCCCAAATTTTTTTAATCGCGCCCTATTTTTCTTTACTAATGAAGCACGCACTCCTTTCATCAGTAAGGAATGCTAGCACACACCCCATACAACAGATATTTATTATGACGAAATTTTAGAGTGCGAACGTTTTTGATTTTGTATCCTTAGGGGCAGGCTTTTGATCGCTAGTATATTTGATTGATATTAACTTTAAATTACAATTAGTACCAGCTTTGGAAACTATTCTAATAATGGATCTAGAAGTATGGCAGTGACTAAACAGTACTGTAGTCACTGATTGACTCTTATTACAGGATCATTACGACCAAAATTCAACTCGCCATAATCTTCGTTCTAAGTTAAATATTATTAAGCTGACAGTTATATTTGAGAAAAGTATTCAATATGACTCCGAATGCCAAATCCCATTAATAAAAGAACTAGAGCAATTTAAAAATTGAAAAACTACATATTCTCTGCCAATTTTTGCTTCTTCGCCAACACCTCTACAAGTCGCATCATTCAATCGATATCAATGAAATTTAATATATCGATATTTCTTAGATTACTTGAGCCCCATGAAAATTACAGCACATTCAGATTATGAAAAAGGGATCTCATTTTTCCCCTTTATTATAAACACTTTTATATATCGCATTAACCGTTTTTGACTAATTTCGGAATTTAAGCATATGCTACCTCAATTAAAATCATCTGAAAATTTTGGTCCAGCTAGGCTAAAATTAAAAGGTATAGGAGTGGATAATTCTCATCGTTCAACCTATTTGAACAAATCTGGAATGGAAATGTTATGATTCTTAAGGCTTTCTGCAAAAATGCAACCTAATAGGACTAAAATGAATGTCCTTTCATCATGAAATTTTCTTCTACAGATAATATCCTCAACCGATTTCGACTAAATTTGATATATGTATGTTTATTATCTTACTAAATGATTCCTAAAAATTTCGATTTAATCGGATAAAAAATAAATATCTAATCAAAAACATCTAATACGTAAAAAATAAGACAATGTTGAGAAACTGGAACACTTTTACAATTTAAATATGAATACTTTGGTTGGCAATATTTTTTTTATTTTCTTAAATTGTCGGCCAAGTCTAAATTATAACAAATATCCCAGTTTCTTAACATTGTATATCGTTTATTTTTTTAGATGAAAAATTTTTGAGATACATTCTAATAACAGTATATTAATATAAATCGTTTTTCTGACAGATATATCTAAAAAATAAATGATTTCCAAACAAAAAACTATATTACCTATAAATAAGCAAAGTATAATACAAAGAAACTAAGATATTTGTTATAATGCTGCTCTTTGTTGACGATTTAAGAAATAAAAACAAGTAGCGTCAATCAAAGTAACCACATCTAAATTTTTTAGAACTGTTTGGCTTGGTAATGCTAATAGTAGTTTTTTACATGTGAACTATATAAACTACTATTTTAATGCTATTTTTTTGCCTTATCTTGTATGACAGCTTTTAAGCTTCCACTCCGATTGATTCTGTCAAACATTTTTTTTTACATTTATAAAGTTGTTTCTGATTACTAATGACATTTATCAAAGTTTTATTTACACTCGAGTATTATAGTAATTTTTTTTATATTTGTTAATCCATATTTTCTAATTGATGTAGCATTTAATCAATACTTCTATTTCAAATAAATGGTACCGAATAAAAGTTCGATTCATTATTAATCTTAAATATTGAATTTGCTCATCATAAACTCTAGTAATCACATACCTTGTAAGCAGAGTAATATTTTTCCATGAATAGCGGCGTAAAGTCATCTCTAATTTTCCATAAAGTTACTATAACACCAACGGCACCAGCAGCAATAAATGCACGATATAACCCAACTATTCCATCACCTATTTTTAAATAAATGCAATAGTAGTTTATATATAATTGGAACAGAAAAAAATTAACTTCTATTTTATAAAATGTCAACTTGATTTTTTTTCGATTTAATAAGAATGTGCTAAATTAGCAATTAGTTAATTTAAATATTTTTCATTTATTAATATAAACTAAAGTATAGAATTACTGAACGAAATTCCATTTGTTAAATCAGATTTCATGCATTATAATAATTTTTACCCTTTCTATTTTGAATGACTTTCATAATATAAACAAAATTATTGATTTATAAGGTAGAGCTACAGAAGAAAAAACTATTCTTGTCAATAAATCATTGTATTTGAAAGACATGGCATACCTATCAACAGGTGATTTACCCCTTCTGAGATATATATAGAATATATGTTGGATAGGCGATTATTGAACATAATCTACTTTTATGAAAGAGGAAAGCTATTACGAAATTCATCTGAACGTGAAATTGCATTTTGTCATCTTGGAAATTGGAAGTCTTAGAAAATATTTCAGGAGATTAGATTAAGGCTTTAGGACAATAAAAATATTTTATCTGATAAAATATTGACACTGATGAAATAAAATATACAACAGTTTATTCCGCTTGATAAAAATAGTTTGTATTTAATGATATCGTACCATCTTATAATTTATCAAAATTAAAAGTGCATAGTTTTTAAATAAAACAATTTAATACAGACAAAAACAAAAACGTAAAAAGATATTCTCGATGAATATCGATGTTTTCAGTAAACGTAAAATATTTTACAATCCACTTTTTAAAACGACTTCCTGAATTTTTAGAAATAATTGTTGAATTATTTTTAACAAGAAGTACCGAAATATTTCATATATTTAAAATACAAATTCTTTTTCACTTGTAATTATTTCAAAAAATAAAATAACAATAATAAGCATTGAAAAATTTTAATTAAAACTTAATAAAATATTTAGGGAATTTATTTTCCGTTAATTATATTTTTACAGATTACATAATTGTTTCAACGATATATCAACTTACATAATTATTTCTGTGCTTATTGTTTTTCTTTTAGTATGTCTACTTCAACTACAATTTAAAATATTGATATTTTTAATGTAAATGCAAAAGATTTCGTAAATTTATGAATATTTTTTTGTATCTGTTAAAGGCCAGCAGATTTTTTTTTAAAATCTCAATTTTCCAGATGATTGACTTTTATATGCTTAATAGCCTGATTCCATTACAGTTAATCGTTTTTAAAACTTCATATAAAAAATCATTCATTGTATGTATTTACTTTGTCAGTCTGTTCATCGATCTGTACACCAGATATCTCGTGAACTAATCACCGCAGAGCGTTTCCATTTTAGAGAAATTATTTCTTATTATCCAACATAAGGTATGTAAAGAAATTATAACTACACTCAAGTTTCTTGAGTGTACTTATAATTTCTTCACATACTACTAGAAAATCATGAATATAACCAACTTATTCAAGATAAATGAGTCCCTCTGGTGATAAAAAAATATTTATTATCTGAAACTGGTTCTGAACTTCATGAAAAAAGAAATACTCAACAAAACACAGGATACACAATTGACGTTGTAAATTACAATACAGATTTTTTGGTTGAAAGGGAACGTCTCGGTATTGAATACATCTGCAAATGCAAAGTAGTTCATGGAATGAATAAATAGCATATAAGTTAGACAGGAAGCATGTATTAAGCTGCAGAATCAAAATGCCTCAAAAAACACAAGTGAAATGGAAGTGCGAAAAACTTATTTTTACCATGGCCAAGGTAAGTCATACCGAGAAATCAAACAGTTAGTTGGTCAATCTGTATTCGCTATTCAAAATGTACTAAAAAACGATGAAGAATATGGCAAGAATAAGAGAAAAGGACGCGAACTGAAACTCTTTGCACAAGAAAAATGCCGAGTTTTCAAATTTGCAATCCGAGATAGATTGTCTACCAGAGAAATCGTTGGTAAATTATTAGTAGATGTGTCACACATTGCTGTAACAAACACTCTGGAGTATAATAAAAGCGTTAAATATGTAAAACTTCAGCTTAAACCACTACTGACAAACGAACACAAAAAGGCAACAAGTATTATTTTCTAATAAGAAAAAGTTTAATTTAGATGGGCCAGATGGCAACAGATGTTACTGGCACGATTTACGGAAAGAACAGAGAGAGTACTTCAGTCATCAGTGGGAGTGTCATGATCTGGACTGCATTTGGTTTTGGTGGCAAGACTGATATTGCTGTCATACATCACAAACTGAATTCTTCCGGATACCAGGAAATGCTTTACACCCATCTCATTCTATTTGGACCCATGATAACAGGTAAAAACTAGATTTTTCAACAGGAAAACGCACCAGTTCATGTATCGAGATCAACTAAAACTTGGTTTCAAAGGTCATCATCAAGGTTACATTAACGTTATGGATTGGCTAGCACGTAGCCCAGACATCAATCCGATGGAGAATGTTTGGGAAACTCTTGTACGCATTGTTTACAAAAACTATGAGCAATATACACATGTGAATGATTTGCTGATAGCAATTCACAGAGCTTCGGATAAAATTAAAGAAAAAGAATTGCAGAAGTTGATAGAAACAATGCCAAACAAAGTATTTACATTAATTTCTAAAAATGGAAACGCTATTTAATTATTAAACAGTTCTGTGTATCACTTCGCGAAAAGATACTTATTACAAAAATTGTTTTATCTAACTTTCTAAAGTTAGATAAAACAATTTTTGTAATAAATATCTTTTCGCAAAATATCTAAAAAATAAATCATAGCAGACCTTTCAGAATTTTTTTGTTCCTATTCACCTAAGTAGGGTATTCAAAATTTAAAACTATTGATCGCACTGGGAAAGATATATATTATTTTATTAATATGTTTTCAAATACTTTTTATCTGAATTGAAAAAGATTGGTATTATAATTACTTGAAAGTTTTTTAATAACTATAAACATTGCTATCAATAAAAATTTTTAATAAATTTTTTATTTCAGTTCTCATCTCCATATAAACAAACTATCAACTCACCGGTAATTTTACCTAATCCTGTCTCACAGCAACTTAATGTTACCAATTGGCATTCACATTTAGAAAGTCCTTGAATTTCTCCAGCTAATAATAATCCATTACAGTTCTCATCTGATGGAGCAAGTGCAATATATCCTCTCATTAAATAATCTCCAGATTTTACAAATGATTTCTCCTGAAAAAAAAGTTAAGTAAATAAATGTTTATCATCCTTATTAAACAGCATAGAAAAGGCGTGATTCAGTGAAATCAAATTTATAAATGAAGAGAAAACGGTAATTTTTTGATCAGTATTGTTTTCACTTTTATAAAATTTATTAAGTAAATTTCATTTTTAAAAACTGAATTTTCTTGGTTGTGTTTTTTAAATTTTGTTACAGAAAAAATAATATAAAATTAAAAAGTTTCAACTTAATGCTTCTGTAATCTTTTTTCGTTTAAATTTTCTACTGTATGACACACTTGCTTAAGCGTGATTTAAGTTTAATAAGTTTTGCTTGTCCATTGTTTGTAACCTTCGTCTTACTTATTGGTTTCTTTCCTTGCAATCACTAAGTAATTTCTTCTTTTAGAAGAATTATATAGTAATTTTATTTATTACTATTTGTGCACAAGTTTTATGAAAATTTTATTTTTTATAGAAGTAATTAATATATCCAATATATCCCTGATATATTAATTACTTCTATAAAAATAATAGTCAACAAATGATGCTACTTCTCAATCTGTTGACTATTATGTTGGCGAAATGAGGCCCTGCTATAGAGTGCTCACATCAATGGACGACAGATTGTCGTCATCATCATCGACAGCCTAGGCTCAAACCGACAAATATTTTCCACGGGATCGACCGGATTCGATCTGAAGTCTTCTAGATGAAAAGCCATAGCGTTACAGATGACTAATTTGGTCGACAACACAACAAAATTAGACTAAATTAAAATATTCATATGAATTTCGGGTTGCCATAATCTTTTCGAATTCAAATCCAATAACATTAAATCGTTTATCTGTAATCCCAAAAATCCCCAGATATTGATTTCCATCAAAATAAGACTAACATTAAAAATCCCCAAGTAATAGGGGCCATCACTTTAATGACCCCTATTGAGTAGTTTTTTTAACTAATATTTGAATGGATATTTTTCCACACAAAACGCTCAAGTGATCAAAAAATAACTGTTTTAAAAAGGACAAATATAAGAAATTTAACTTTTCCCTTTCTACCCATTCGGATTGCCTGATTTTTACGAACCAATTTATACTCCTTACAAAGCTGAAATTTAGAAGTATTATAAGTCGTGTGGAAATACTCTCTAGTGGACATACATAATCAGTAAGCGTTTATATACAGTATACAAATTATTTGTATTATTTTAGTATCGATATTTTCAAACATTTATTTTTCTTTTTGCATCACATTATAATTCAAAATGAAGAATCGTAATTATTTGCAAAAATTTGTTTGAGTGGAAAGGGATTACTTTATAAACAAACATTGTTGGATAGTATTGAGATAAAATTCGAAAGTCTAAAATCTATACTAATTAAAGGCTGCCATAAATCTTGAATTGCAATATTTTAAATTATGGATCTAGAGCACGTTCCCATGACATCAGAAATTTTAATTAATATTGTATTCATTTTAGTTTAGGACAAATTTCAATGTCGAAAGTGTATAAATTGCATTAATCGCCATAATTTTAAGAAAATAAATCTGTATATAATCAGCTTATATATGGTCAGTCTCATTTTTAATTTTATCCCTTCTGATATTTTGAGAATTAATACGTAAATAAATTAACAGTTTTATCATATGCTATACTAAATCCTAGCTATACATAGCTTATTTCGGATTCCTGTTTGATTTATAATTTAAAGTTTTATTTAATCACTTAAAACTAATTGATTTTGATAAAATTTTTCTCAATTTCAAATTAAATCTGAATTTTCAAGAATTTTTGAATCCAGTATAAAAATAAATAAATTAATTCCAGAGTCATATAGGCCTGCTTAAAATTTATAAAATTACAAACTACTATTTAATTCCATTTCTAAGAAAAATTTTATAATTTCTACTTAAAATGTTTCTATATAATCAGCAGTTACAATATCTGGAAAAATTATTTGAGAAGATTGAAAGTTAATAGGGATAACAAGAAAACGAAAGTTTTACGACTGTGCCGTAAAGCTTTATTTCTACTTATAAATCTTTTAAGCTCGGCCATTCAGATGTTAGAGGACAGGAATCCGATTTAAAATAATCCGTCTGATTGCACACTTTACAACTAATGGTGTTTAGATCAAGAGGTTTAGTAAAAAATCTCGGATCTATTTTTAATGAAGTAAATTTATTTTTCTTTTGGAAGGATTTAAATCAATTTTTGTTATAAAAAAGATGAGTCCTGCATCATTTCGTCAGTAAATCCATAAAAAAAATGAGAAATTTTCTCGATTCGAGGAAATTATAAGTTCTTGTTTGTGATTCCCATTAGTCATTAGTTCAAATTGCTTTAATATTCAGATTTGATATAACCATTAATACTGTATATATAAAAAATTTCCACTGATAAGACATTAACGATAATTTATAACATATTTTTACTTGAATGAATGTTAAAAATTCTTACCTTTATTTAGGAATTTTTATAATTAATAAAATGCATTACTATCTGTAATATTCACTCAACAAATGTTAATGTTAGAGTATCGATAAATATTTAATGAAATGCTAATTTATTCTTTTAAAGCAGATGACAGAAAAATATAAAGCTTTATTAATATTCTTACATTGTTTATTTCTGGATCTTCAGGATATGCGTGAGTGGCTAGGTGGACAACATCGACTTTTTGTAACATTTCAATTACTTTTCGTTTGGTGGCCTTTTCTTCAATAACAACTTCACAATTCATTTCGCCAAATATATTTTGAACCTGTTGAGCTTCTATACTAGCAAATTTCAGCTCTTGAAATCCTTCAAAACACAATTTTGGATTCCCCACACAAAATATCTGAAATAAATATACATTTATTTAAAAATAGTATTAATTATTAAAAATAATAATTTCACATAATTAAAACTCAAAATATATCCACTTTTGATAGCTTAGTATTTTCAGTATTTTGAAAAATGAATATTTAAGTTGAATAGCTTCAATATTTTAAAATATGCGGAAATTATTTAGGAAACATGATTTATAAGAGTGACATATACAGTAAAACTTCGATCTAACGTTTTCCTCGATTTAACATTCTTTTTCTCCGGTCCCGGCATAAAATAGGGGAAAA